>OY282594.1:17099443-17193075 GCA_958298965.1 Chrysolina haemoptera
GAATGCATGGCATCGTACTCTGGAATGCGAGGTCTACATCGCCTGTGACGGTTGATGGAATGTATGACATCGCATGTTGAAATGCGATGGTTACGTCACCTACAACGGTTGACGGAATGCACACGTTAAAATGTCTATTTTCATTGAAATAATTTATTATTTGAAGGTTCAGTCTATTATTTTGAACAAGTTCATTTCTAACACCTTAGCGGGTTTCAGCCACCCAGACGGCCAGACAATCTACCTACAATAAATATAATGATAACTCATATGGTATATCCATTTTCCTTTATTGTTTTTTGGGTGTGTATTTTCTCTGCCAGTTTTTATTGAATCAGTTGACAGACTGTATGGCGTCACAAATCAAAGAATACAAATATTTCATCATATATAACTATACGTCAGGTTGGCCGAGCGGCCTAAGGTGTCATATTTAAGCTATGTTTCCCGCAATAGAGCGTGGGTTCAAATCTCACACCTGAAATCTTTTTTTCAATTCCATTGGAGATGTGAGTGCATTGTCACTTCTGACAGTTGACGTAATATATAGAATCATACTTCAAAATGTGAGGGCTACGTCACCGGTGAGGCTTGACGTAATGCATATTATCGCCCATTGAAATTTTTAAGTCTATATCACCTGTGATGGTATGTATAACATCACACTTCAAAGTGAGAGGGCTACCTCAAGTGTGACGGAATGCATGTTATCGCACGTTAAATTGCGAGGGCTACGTCTCTTCTTCAACTCTAACGGAATCTTTCCTAGAATTTTTTGTCTGAGACGAGACACCCTATATACGTTTTTTATGGCAAGCAACCGAGATGGTTTTTTCTTTACTGCTGTATTTGAGGCATCCTGTGTACATTGTTTATGATAAGCGATCGCCATGTTATTTTCTTCAACGATGTATTTGAGACACCTTGTACATGTTTTTTCGAACGTCGACTTATACCTTCATTCCAATATATGGAACGGCTTGCTCAGGATGTCGCTACTGCGCATGTGATAATGGAATCCCTGTTGTATCACTAACAAATTGGGGCTTTACATGAATAAGTCAAAATGTGAAATTCATACGTTTGGAAATACAGATAATAATTTCCTTAAACTATCTGATATACTGTGTTCTGATATCGACCAAATTTTAGTTTTGGGATCTCCTTCAAGCCCCACTGCAGAGACTAAGTCTCATGGGAACGCGACTATGAATGTTGGAACCTCATGAAGCATTCTATTCATTAAGAACTTGTAATTTACATGATCACTGTCTTTGGACTGTTTTCGATTTAACACTCCGGTTGATATTATCCCAAATTGTAAATACTGATTTTTCCGAAACCGAATGGTTACAAGCTTCATTACCCACGAGATTTGGAAGCTTAGAAATCCGTCGATCATTGCTCTGGCAAGTCTCATTTCTTACAGTGAAAGTTATGAACCAATAATAGAAGAAATCATAAAGGTAATAAATCTATTAAAATTCCACGGTTTAGGTTTTGCAGTTGAATCCTGGAAGAATGAAACAAACATTGATACCCCTCCTGCATCCACCAAACAAAAAGAGTGGGACAAAGCTATCACTGAAGTAATCTCAAACCAACTTTTTGCTTACGCAACTGATGTGGAAGATATTGCCAGATTAAGAGCTGTTCCTCATAAGAATTCAAGTCTTTGGTTGAATGCTTTACTTGTCTCTGGCTTGGGAACCCTTCCAAATAGAGAATGATTAAAATAGCAATTTATCTGAGACTAGGTTTCAAAATAACCGAACTACACATCTGCCGGTGCGGAGAAATTGTTGATCAGTCTGGGACACATGGATTATCTAGCCTGTTCTAGCCTGTGTCATTTTTCATGTGGAAAATGCCTTTATTGGGATTTTATCACGGTAGATACGGTTGCACCATCACATGTTGTTCAGAATGCAGTCTCCGCACGATCCGAAGCTGAAATTGCTGAATTGCAGGCGGCTGGTAGAGCGTACATGAAATAAAAACGAGGGTCAGTGGTTTATGGAACGGCTATCCAGAGGGGAAAAAGCAATTAGTGTCCTGGGAACATTTATTACCCAAAGTTATTTTTTTTATTTATTTTTATTATTATTTATATCTTACCATTGTTGAATTATTTATACACAATAAATAATATTTCATTAAAAAAAAGGAAATATGCTTTTATAGATGGTATTAAAGGTAAGTAAAGACTGCTCAAACGAAATTCAGCGTTTGGCCCTGGGACTTATTGATGCTCATTGTAAATGCCAACTTTAGGGAGAACTGATTTCGCAAATTTTTGTTGATAATTGGGATTCAAAAAATCAACACGCTGTTTTCTCCAACTGGTCCGGTGAAAATAGTGGCTTTTATGATATGCAGAACTGGAACGCCAATCTTTTAGTTTATGGAACGTAGCGCCTATCAATTCCAAAGTGTTGAGAAATTCTACAGGGTAAGTTGTTCTGTCGTCACTGCTCATCAACAGGTCTACTGCTGTGTTGACTTTTGATTCGCTTGTTAACGATTTCAATACATTTCTTCGTTAATGTTATTGACGGACTGATAGTCCAAGAAACGGGAAAGTGGCCCAATGTTAAATGTGCAAAAATTAATATCCGAAAAAAAAAAAAAAATGGGCGTATAGGAAATGAAAATTCAGAATGAGTTTCTATTTCATGCAACTCGATCCTGATGACCGAACATAACCTAAAAAATTGGCAAAGTTACGAACAGCGGTTTTTCACTGATAGCTAAAAAACTACAGCTCCGATCGAAAAAAGTGAAATTGCAGGTTTCGAAAAGATCTATCAATTAAATATTGATTATTTTTCATAATATATGAAGTTTTCTCAAAAGATCGCTGGTATTCCAACAGCAGCTTAAATATCCACACCTATCGAAATATGTAGCTTTTATCAGGCTGTGATACAGTATCTTCGATCTACAAACAGGGTCAGAATAAATTACTGAACATTTTTCATTTGAATCCATACCACCTTCAATTATTGGATGTATTTTATGAAGAAACTGCTCTTCCTGAAGAAGTGAGTCATAATATGTGCAAAATTATTTCTTTATTGTAAAATAATAAGAAAGAAGGAACTCTCAATGAACATCGTTCTGAATGTTTTAAACGATCAACGCAACTCTTCAATTAGCAAATCTTCCTTCTACTGAAGAAGCCGCCAAACAACATGCCTTCAGAGTTCAGTTGCATTTGCAAAAATGGTTGGGCAACGACAAAAGGATCACTCAGTGGGGATGGAAAATTACGAATAATGCATCATGTCAGTTTATACTGATGATCCATTGATACCAGATGAGATTTTGAAAAAAATCTCATGCAGCTGTATCAGCGGTTGCAAAACAAAAACCTGTGGCTGTATAAAGCAATTTCTACAATGTTCGAGTGTTTGCACACATTGTGATTCGAATGAATGCGAAAATTCCATGTATAGTCTGCTCACACATTATGGAGGAGGAAGAAGAAGAAAAAGAAGAAGAGCAAAATGATTCAGCGGACAATCCTCCAATTAAAAAGAAAAATTAGTGAATCTGTATCAATATAATGTCTGAATATTTTTTGTGTAATAATTTCATAAATGTTTTTTACATAATAGAGTTATTTTATCATTTTGTGAATATGATATTCGTGTTTTTCTCGACGAGCTACCCCAAATTAAGTTCAAAAGGATTCATGTGCGTTGTCCAGAAACCGAGATACTCGATATTTTTCAAGCATAAGCCACTTTGAACGCACGAAATAAGTTTTAAGTGCTATCCCCACTTCGCCACCCGCTACAGCTCCGCGATCCGCGCCTACACGCGTCACTTTCTTCAACAATTATTAATACTGCAAATGAACTAGACATATCCTAGTATTTTTTTATTGAAAATATATGTATTCAACCTTAATATCCATGATGGTGACTGCTGTACGATGATTATTACGCCTTCCAGATTTTTTTGAAAGAAAAAAATTATTTCGGCTTCTAGTGATCGTAGGAATACAATTTTTTTTAATGCGTGAAATCATGCTAGGAATCTATTTTCATAAAAGTTATTTCTATAAAAACAAAATTAAGAAATTTATTTAGAAAAAACAATTTAAAAAATTTATAAACCCTTTAAATTGAAAAAATCAATATACTTATTCAATTATATGAAAGTACAACTCTTACAGAAAAAAATAAACCCCGAATCGTTATTGTAGCATCATTTCCCGAGCAAGAGTAGCCAAATCAAAAGAGCATCTTTTTTGAGAAAACTTCATATATTTTGAAAAATATTCAATATTTATCAATTTTTCAAAAAAAGACATTTTTGGCTTGCTATAGGCTACACATAACAGTAATCAAAAAGTTTTAATACCTTACAGTTAACGAGTTATAGAAAACCCAAGTTTTCACCGATATAACTCGAAAAGTATCAATGATTTTAATCCACTCAATTGATAGATCTTTTCAATACCTACAATTTCATGATTTAACTTTTTTCGATTGGAGCTGTAGTTTTCTAGTTATAAAAAAACCACTTTTTGCAACATTGACAATTTTTTAGGTTATGTTCGGTAATCACGATCGACTCTCATAAAGTAGAAACTCATCCTGAATTTCGATTTCCTATACGCTTATTACGCGAATTGATAACGGCAATGTGTCAGTTTCAGTTCATGAGTAAACGTGTTTACTCAAAACATTAATTTCGTTGCATTATTGGTAATAAAAAAAAGGGATAAATAGCTTGGATCGAATGTGATTTGCGCTCAAAAATTGTATTCGTTCGACACCAGTATTATTCACTTTTTTTGCAACTTCTCATTGGTTGTCATGCTAATAAAACTTCTTTTCTGATAACCAGCTTCAGTTTGATGCCTTTACACGTGTATTCATCCTGGGGCGGAGCTTGTCTATGCTTACGGAAGGTATTTTTTTTGTTCATATTTCCAAATTTCGCTTTATTTTCTACTTCTTTTGGTAAGGAGAGTACACTGTATCATAATCATATCATCAAACGATCATTATTTTCAGTTCTTCAAATATAATTTTTTTACATTCGAAATGAATGTTCAATTCGGAAGAAAACAATTCTACCTATACTTCTAGCTCAGGTTAGGTTCAGAGTTGAAGTGAGATTTGTCATAAGTATACACAGAGACGTTAATTAATAGAAACATTGATACTGACTTTAGTTTAACACGACAAAAAACACTTAGGAAGGTTGTAGTAACGTTTTGGACGTCCATCGTCTCGATTGGCTGAAATATTTTTAGTTTTTTCACTTCGCAACGTGAATACAGTATAAACTAAGGAATAGGAAATTGAAAAAACATTGTAAATCTGAATTTTTAATCGCTTTATTAATTTCAAGAGTCTCTTGCCTTTATCGCAAACATGTAAAATTTTTAAGTCAGAGTTGGAATCGAAATTGTGTTTCTCACTTATGATGTGATTGGAAAAAACGGAATTTGAATTAATTTCTTCTTTTTCGAAATTGTACTCTATAATTCTAACGTGTTCTGCTAATCGAGTTCTAAGCTTGCGACCTGTTTGGCCAATGTAGCAAGCTTTACAATCAAGGTAAGAACAGTTCAATTTATAGATTCCAGACTTACCAAGCATTGGAATTTTATCTTTAGAGTTGACCAGCAAGTGTTTGAGATTATTGAAGGTTTTGAATAAAATCGAAAAATTTGAAATGTTGTTGGCATTGAGTTTGTTGATTCAATTTCTTATTGAATCTCACCTCCACTGTATGCAATGGATCGTCTCCGATGGATAACCTAAGGAAGATTGCGAATACAGGCTTAAAACGTTTTGAAAAATTGAAGAAATGGAAGTCGAGCAACCCCACACGACGATGGACGTTCGAAATGTGAGTTATTATTATATACACTTGTAGTTCAGTCGACAGGTTGAAAGAAGTCCATAACTGCTACCAGGAACGTTTCTTCAGCGTCTGCTGAAGAGTAGCGTTTGGTGTGAGAAACGGGTCCACCACTGCAGAGAGGGAGGCATTCCTCATGTGGGTGCTGTACATTTTTTTCTTGCCCAATTCAAACGGTGCTTAAGTGTTATCACAACCACTCACTGCGTGAAGAAAAAGTATGTCCTTGGGGGGAAGAAGCAGGAACTTGGCGGGTAGAGGATACTGGGACCACTGCCTTTTCCACTTTTTTGAAGATAGATTTTTTTTTGTAGACGTACCTAATGCTGTCAACAGAATAAGTATGTCCACATCTTTAGCAGTAGTGATGACCCCGTCGAATTTCCTGGCCTTGGATATGGGGGTGTTGACGATCATCACGTCAGCGTCCTCATATGCCTGCTTCACTTCGTTAACATTGAAATGAATGCGCTCTTATTATGATCGTTTGCCAAGAATTTTTCCTGTGCTATGGTCACCATGGTAGATGAGGTGAACACAACTTTGGTTGCTAATTGTAATGCAGAACGGCAAGCTTGTTCTGTGGCTTTGGTGCTTTATAAGCCAGCGTTAGTGGGGTATCCATCACATACAACATTCACATTGCTCCCCGAGTGTCTCTGCACGTAGATGATGTACGTAGAGCATAGCATCTCGAATGTGGTTGTGGGAGTAATTGGTCTATCCTACCTGCGGTACCTAGACCCTTCTGTACTATTTTCCTAACATATTTGTTTTCGATTTTGATAACACATTTTTCTTAAAATTGATGAATAATGGAGTCCTGTTGAAACAATGAAATGAAAAGCGAATCCTTCAGTGATGTAGTATGATCTCAATAATCGAAAACAAATAGGTTTAGCTATCGCAGGTAGGATAGACAGATTTCTGCCTTATATGTTGAATATCGACTCATTGTTTGCATTCCACAGTCCCACAGAAGCAGCTGATCACACTCTCCGCTCGGCCCGACACTCTCTTGAGAGAAACGACCTGACACCTGGTGGGCAACCATGGGTGGGGGTTATCAAAAGTTGATGATTTCAAGTAGGAATCATAATATTAACTACATTTCATCATGATTCTGGTATAACAGAAGAAATAGGGTAGAATTCTGCATTTTGTGAAATTTTTTAGCGAAATTTGAAAAATAACCTATTCCATGAACCGCCATATCTCGGTAACGAATTGACATACAAATAGATTTGTAGTAAATTTAACGATCTACAAAATAGTAGATGTACGTTTTTGCCGTAGAACGTAAGGCAAAAAAGTTATTGAGGAAAAACCAGAGCAAGGTCCAATATTTTACAGTTTCCCCTCCCTACTTCTTCAGCACAGGGTTCTCGAGGTTTGAAACTTGAGAAAATGTTTGTTAACCATCCCTGAACAATATCCTTAAGTTTCGTCAACTTCCGACCTCTTTCTATCTGAAACTACCTGTCGACTGAACTATTGTGATGATTCAGATAAAGTATCATTACTCATAATATTCTCTTTTCTTTAATTCAGATACTATCTGCAAAAGTCGGCGTTGTTCGAGTAAAAATTTATAATCTCAAATAATCTAACTTTAGTGTCTTCCAGAACGTTCTAGAACCTTTCGTATATTCTGTTATGGTTCACTCGAGGGTGTTCTCGTATCATCCAGAATTTTCCAGAAATACGAGGACACTCTAGAGTTTTTATTTTTAATTCTAGAGATTTCATTCTGATGTTTTACCGAATTTTCCAGAAGTTTCGAGAACAGTCTTGAGTTTTCTATCTTATATTATAGAAAGTTTAAATAAAACTTTCCTGAGACTCTGATCTGGTTCATTCCACAGATATCTGGAATTTTCTAGGCCTCTCCAGAAAACAGTTTTTTTTTCTATATTCACCACCACGCCCCCCCCCCCCTGGTAGCTGAACTTTCAAAAATTTCACATAAAAGTGCCTTTGTAGTACGGTCTACAACCTTCTAGGGACTTTTCCGAATATTCCAGAACCTTCGAGGGTATTCCAGAGTTGTCACTTAAATTCTAGAAATTTCCAGAAAGCTCGTACCATCAAACCTGGTGTTCAAACTTTCGAGAAATTCACAAGGAGTGTTTTTTTTTAGTATGTTTTAGAAACTTCCGGATTCTCCGTATTGGTTCATTCCACAGTTCTCTAGAATTTTCCCAGAGAGCTTTATCATTCATGTTTCAAATTCAGTGATTCAAGACAATTTCAGAAAATTAATAATTATTCTCGAATCTTCTAAAACAGTAGGGAATAATCTAAATAAAACTCGCGAAGAACCATTAGATTGTTAAAATGGTGATATTGCCTATAAGGAAACAACTCCTCGTAATAAAATTCTTCCCAAATTCAAAATCGTTAGAATAAGATCTGATGAAAACACCAAAAAGGAATACGGCAGACGGTAAAAAGATTGATAAGTCAAACTTAAAACGTCTCTTGTTTCAGATCCTTCCTGTCGATGACACTCAGCCAGGAAGTTCAACTAATACCCCTTGACAAAAACCTAGGCATATTACCCTTCAAATTAGCTCATCATCACTCATTATATCCCAGTTACTTGTAGATCTGGAGGATGCCATTATATTCTCACAAATGAACCTAGCTCACCCAAGCATAATAAATATCAACGAGTTAGAAGTTATAGTCAACATTCTAGAACGACAATACCTTAAGTAAAATTTAGTATTTGGCACTGAATCTAATAACATCCATAAATACGATACCAGAAAGAAAGCAAAATTGTTTTCGTAATAAAGTTTCCGTTAGTATTTTCAAATCAATATAAACATCACCATCTATACTCTATCCCAACCTTTGAACAAAATAACCTTATTCCACCGGCACCCTATCTGACTATGAATGAGGTGTACTTTCAATATTCTACCACACCATGTATGGACGTCCATGGGACCTACTATTGTCAATTCAACGACCTTCTCCTTGGGGCGACCAAGATGGATTGTGTATTCCAAATACTAAATATTGGCACCACCCCTTCATGATGCTGACGGATGCGTATACAAATCGATGTTGACATAATCGAACTAGTCGATGAAGCCCATTATATAGGAATCTTCAAGAATCCTACCCGAGTTCAGACAACTTGCCGAACTACTATAGCAACTCTACCTAATAGCTGTTCCTCCAGAATGCCTGTGCAGAATACCAACGGACACTTACCGCAACGAAGCTACTGAAACATATCAACAGCCCCTATTGCTACCAAATTTGGCAATAAAAAAGTTTGTCGAAATTGAACCGATGCCACCAATATAAATCCAGGACATCCCCCTGGGTAAACGGCATGAACTTCGAGAAGAGGCAGGCCGAATTACACTCCTGCAGGTTGTAAATACATATATGGTACATGGCTGTACAATCCACCTGTATGTCATTGTCGTATTGTTCATATGTGTGTTCATAACATCCAAATATGAACACTCAGTTTGGAACAAGAAATCTTCACCGCAACCCGAACTATCAACCACGGCCATGCCAATGGAAAGAAAAACGATTTTTCCGAATGAAAAATAGTTTTCCATCTTCGAGGGGAGGAGTTACGCGACTCTGGCATTTGTCCGCAGTTCCGCTGACGAGGCTTTCTTCTCAACGCCCGTTAAATGAACTATCGGAGAGGCAGTCTGACATATTTTATATGATACAGTTATTATAACTTTCACTTCGAATTTGTAAAATAAATGTTTTAACCTGGTTTCCAAATTCTTGCATCAGTAACTTGCGATAGAGTATAGTTATTTACCTAACAAGTGCGGAAAGTAGTACTTTTCCGCACGCGACGGCAGTTGCACGAACGACGCGGAGCGGAGTTCGGGCAAGCCGTTAAGGGCGGAAAAGACATTTTCCGTAAGAGTTAGGTACAATATTTTTCTTACGAGTGTTTTTTTCCATCTTATTTATGAAAAAACAAGGTTTTTAATAAACAAGTTTTTCTAATAATGCTACAAAATGACTAATAAGACAGAATAGTTACATAGATCATTTAGTTAGTCCTAAATATCATCATTTTCAAAAATACAAAAATCGTGCGGAAAAGTAAAAATCGTACGGAAAAGTAAAAATCGTGCGGAAAAGTAACTTTTCCGAACGATTTTAAATCGTACGGAAAAGTACAACTTTCAAAACGAAAAATCGTGCGGAAAAGTAACTTTTCCGCACGCTCGTAGGAAAACATCTATTTCTTGGTTACAAACATTTTTGTGTTACGTTCGAAAGTTCCATGTTAACAAAATATTTATATTTATAATTGCATAAGTGAAAACATTCAAAAACCTTTGAAAATTATAATTTCAAGAAAGCATTCGTTGAAAAAATGTTGCAAAAAATATTTCATTAGCGGATTATGAAAAATAGTGAGCCAGCTGTGCCTTACCATTTGCAATAGCAAAGTATTTGACCGTCAGCTTGCATACAAGCCTCGAATAGGGTTGAAAAGTATATCGATTTGGAGTAAAATGAAGATATTTTTACGAGTGGCTCCTGGGGATAACATACCGAGAATTCGATTTTTCAGAACAGTGCTTATTTGTTTCCCTCGTGTTTCTATTTACGGTACGAAACTACAAAGGGTGATTCGTTAAGTCGTTTTGAGAAAAAAAAGTTTTTATGAACATATGTTCGGAGTTGCTTCTTTTCTGATACAGGGCATTGATTTTGTTTTCAAGCGCCTTTGTATCTCAGAAACGAAGCAACTCCAGACATATGTTTATAGGAACTTTTTTCCTTAAAGCGACTTAACGAATCACCCTCTGTAGTTTCCTACCGTAAATAGAAACACGAGGGAAACAAATAAGCACTGTTCTGAAAAATCGAATTCTCGGTATGTTATCCCCAGGAGCCACTCGTAAAAATATCTTCATTTTACTCCAAATCGATATACTTTTCAACCCTGTTCGAGGCTTGTATGCGAAAATGGGGCACCTAAATCTGTCACTAGCTGACGGTCTATATTCATTCACTGTCAAACACACACTGCTGCCAAATAATATTAGATGAACTTCATTATGTCCCTTAAGTTCATTGACATAACGATGTCATTATGACATACCAGGAAATGAAAATACTTCTCTTAAAACTATTAATAACTTTCATTTCATAAATTGGCATAAAAGCGAAATGTAATGGTGATCTCGTCTATTTATAATTACAAAATGTCAAAGTGCCTCAAAAATAGTTAGTTTACCATTCCCACAATTATGAATTCAAGGAAAAATTCCTCTCCTTGAATGTCAACATTAGCAAGCTATTTACGATGATAATTCTTTCATCTGAAATAGTGTTTTGCATTTGTTGAATAAGAATTGCATTAGTAACTGCAGATAAACATCCGATGATGCGAGGTTGCGCTTTCTCTATGCATTGTGATTATGTTAAAGGACACATTTTTTCTTAAGAATCTTTATGAGCCTGTGCATTTGAAATATTCATGAGAAGATGATGGTCTGAGATAATATGCATAGTGTGTCGTATATTGAATACGTAACTAGATGTACTTTCGAGTCACGAGACGTATTCTGTAAACTCGAATCGAATCGAGGTTTATAATTTCACCCTAAAATTCACAGATGATATTGGCTGATTTCGTGATGAGTTGTATAATTGTAAAATTCTGATTGGAGTATCAGCTTCAGTATTTTCTACGACGCAATGTGAATTAGTAGTTAGGTCTATATATATATATATATATATATATATATATATATATTTTATTTCAAATAGTACTTCTAGGCTCCTGTATATATTTCAAATTTAATCCAGCTGACAAACAAACCGGGAATTTACAACTCATAACATTTCACTAGTAAACAAATTGCTGTCCTACAATCGGACTCAACAAGTACCTATGCTTACCTAGCTTTGCCAGTTTTTATAAAATTATAAATGATTGAAAATCCCTTGGATAACCTTCCGGCAGTTTTTATTCCCGTATTTGAAAACGTTCGGTCTTCCATCAAACAAAACCGCACATCTACAGAGTTCAATGGCTGAGATTCATCGTTATTCCATTAAGAAGATTTATTAAACGTTACCTCAAGTGTTCGGCTTTGCCACAGCAGTTGAAAGTTACCAACGGAAAATACAGAATTGGTGATACGGTCCTGAAAGGCTGTTCTCGTCAAAGTGGTAATTTCGAAATGATCTTTTTCGTGAGTGAGTGACATTCTACCGCTAAATGTCGTGATATATTTTTGTAAAGAACATTATTCTGCTAACCGACGTCAATCTTTTCGCAAAGTACATTCTTCCGCTAAATACTACCCTATGCCAGTAGTCATCGAAAAACTAACAGGGCAGTCGCTCATAGCGGGTAGCGATTTCAGCCCAACTCAATCCCGCCGTTTGTTCGTTCGCGACAAGTACTCAATTCTCAGTGGATAGAGGCGCAGAATTATGAGTATATTCTCGTTGTCTACTTCGAGAACCGCGTGAAAAGTCACGTATTTTCCGCGGTCAACTGAACACAAATCACGACACAAAGGAAAGGAAAGTATTCGAATGGAAATCCACCATACCACCAAACTCCTTGCCGTCAAGAGGAAGTTTGACGCTATGTTCAAGTTGGGAATTTCCACCCTTCGCGGAGCTTTTGGGCATCACAATTACATTTGGTTTTCCGAGAAAGGTGACGAGTAGGGACCCTTTGAAGATTTATCGTGAACTCAATGCCAGGACAATTTCAGACTGCTATCCAATTCGACACATCCAAAACTTTTCACAGTGTCTCCAAGGCCAATCAATTGTCAACAGTTAACCTAGTGCGCTTCCAATCAAATCCAGGTTGCTGAGGAAGACATTCAAAAAACCGCCATGGAAACCCCATTAGGACTATTCGAATACCGTTTCATGACTTTCGGTCTCCGCAATGCAGCACATACTTTTCAATGCTTCATCGACGAAGTCCTGCGCGGGTAAGACTTTTGCTCCGTGTAACAATTGCCAAGTCGGTTATTCGTATTTATCAAATCCGTATATTCTTGTCGAAAAATATTCGGTCCGTGAAGTTACACAACATAAAATTCGTCCCCAGCGAATTTAGAAAAATGTCTCATGAAAATTATTAACTAGAGGCCCGCCATTTTGCTATCGACTTAAATAGTTATTTATGTATCAAGGGCGTAAAGTAGGTGTTTATGGCCTGCGCCGTGGATTATGACACATTATCACACGCCATCACACGCGGACACTGTATATATATATATATTTATATCGCAATTTTCGTGTCAATAAGTATCTCTGTATACTGAAATAGATTCATTTATTCAAATTTTACACTGAATACCCAGTATATAGCACCTAATTATGACGTTGTTAGACAAGCTGGTGGTTGTTGTCTAGCAACAAATTCAATAAACTAGGTAAAACGTAATCTTCATGTTTATCTACCGATGGAAATTATGGAATCGGCTGAAAGTGCAAAATTCGAACTGATACCGACAAAGTCGAAGAAACTTTATGAAAAGACGTAAAATAAATTCATCAAATGGCGTAATCAAAATAATGTGAAGGTGATTACAGAAGATACATTACTGGGATATTTGTTTGAGAAGCCCAAGAATCGAAAACCATCTTCTTTGTGGTCATACTATTCGATGTTGAAGTCCACTTTGAATTTGTATAATAATATAAACATAAGAAAATAGCATGTTTGAAACGGAAGAATGATGGATATAAGCTGAAGAAATCTGAAATATTGAACAGGAATGAAATCGATTTTTTTCTAAAAGAAGCTTCAGATGATGTATATCTGTTGATGAAGGTATGTTATACCTACCAATATTTTTTGAGTAATTGAAAAACTTATTGATTCTTTTATAGGTTGCATTAATATTTGGGGTACATGGTGCTTGTCGTAGAGAAGAATTAACAAATCTCAAGCGTGATGACATTCAAGACCTAACTTATGCTTCATTGATTACAATTCGAAAATCAAAAACTAAAATATAACGAACATTAACCATCTGCAGTACTGAAAACCAGTCCGTTAATTATTTGGATATTTATTGAAGATATGAGTATTTCTTTATTGAACTGAATTGATTGTTTCTTGGTATGTCTTTCATGAAATGATGTGGAAATATGGGCAATTTAAGTATACTGTCTACATTACCGCCCGCGGGCCATGATCACTTCATACCCGGCGAACCGGGCGGTAAAGTGTACTTTACCGCCCGCTAGTGCATAAAAGAACTTTTCGTCCTGAAAACATTCAATGAATCACCTCCCGAAGTTTGTCAACGTACTTAATCAACACCCTGTATATGCAGGAAAAGATTCTGATGGGATTGAACTTGATCCTCAGTTCAAGAAATTTTTAAAGCTGTCTTACGCCTTTCACGACCTTTGTTCGAGACCAACCGCAACGTTACAGCATACAACTGGTTCTCCTCAGGGGAATTGACAGATATCTTGCTGGAGAAAAATCTCACTTACATTGGAACGGTGAAAAAAATAAAAAATACCACCCCCTTTTTTACCCAACAAAAGAAGGGAAGTCGAAACAACATTATATGGCTTCCGAAAACAATCTATCATGATCTCCTATGTGGAAAAGAAGAACAAAGCAACTGTACTTATCTTCACGATGCACGATCGGATTTTCACTGACGAACAAACCCGAAATAATCGATTACTACAATGCCACTATAATAGAGGAGGGTTGATTCTCTTGACGAGAAATGTGCAAAGAGTACAAAAAGTATAGATAGATAGATAATTTATTCATCCAGTCAAAACATTACAATGTTATTGGATAAGTCAAGAAAAAAAAAGTGAGACATATATATATATATATATATATATATATATATATAAATATATAAGACGAACTTAACATACTTATAGATTAAAAATGACTTGCGGTATATACATACATATACATCAAAAAAAAAAAAATATATATATATATATATATATATATAAACAGATATTTACTAACCAGCTTAGCTTGAGACGTCTCGATAATATATGAGTACTTCAATTCAATTAAATAGTTCACATAGCATCTATGAACTCTTGCAGCGTGTAGGGAGAGATGGTCAATAAAATAGACTTAATTTTTTTCTTAAATTCGGGTAAGGTTTTTGCATTGCAGGGGTAGAATGTTATAGAGTTTTGTTAGCTATAATGACGTGTGATTTCACACATAGACTCAGCTTACATTTTGGGATATAAAATTTGGTTTTATTCATCATATTGATGAATCGATTCATGTGTTATAAATTTGGCTTTATTCTCGTAGGAATAGATCAATAAACTCAGAATATAAAGACCTGCTAAAGGGAGTATATTATACCTCTTGAATAGTTCTCTGCATGAATAGAACGGTTCGACGCCAGCAATGCATCGAATAATTCGCTTCTGTGCAACAAAAATATTTGGAGTAGCAACGGAGCTTCCCCATATAGAGATACCATATGCGATTCTAGACTGAATTTGCCCGTGATAGAAGAGCAGGAGACTAGATGTAGAACGTTTTTCAGTATCCGCACCTGGTAGCACTTGGAGTTGAGCAGTTTCGCTAAGTTGTTGCAATGAGTGCTAAAATTAAGGGAGTCATCAAAGTAGATGCCGAGAAATTTCACGGATGGTATACATTCAATAGTATGATTATTTGTGATAATGTTCATATAGGGAACATTGTGATTTTGATGAGTATGAAAGGTAATGTTATTTTGTTTTTGAGGTGTTGAACAGTAGTGAGTTATCCGCAAACCAATTAGATATGTCGTCCAAACCGACATTTATTTTGGTTTCAAGTCTTTCAGGGGTTTTATCTCTAAGAAGTATTGAAATATCATCCGCATAAATACTGAAGTGAGTTTTAGGTATAATTACTGGTAGAGCGTTAATGTAGAGTAGAAATAAGAGTGCTAATAGTCCTCGTACATGCAGGTAGCCCTGGGCAATTTTTTTTCGCATCCTTGATGGCTCGGTAGTAAATTCTTATATATTACACCAATGTTATAAAAATAATGGGGTAAAAAAAGAAAAATCAGAATTTGCTAAAGAATTAGCTGAAAAACGTGTAGAAGGAAACATGGAATGGAGATTACAGAATCCCCGTGTGCCCCGCGAATTACGCCCCATTAAATCACGTATCTTTCGCAGACCGGAAGAAAGTGTACCTGTGGCACAGGTAGATTTAACGCTACAAAAGCAAAAGGCATGCTATTTGTGTCATGAGACGATGCATCGAATGACGAAATATCTGTGTGTGGAGTGTGTGAAGCCAGTATGCCTGCAGCGTTCCAAGCCAAAATGCAACAATTGTTCAAGTAAACTCTAAATTCATGACTTGTTAGGAGCTTTCAATAAACACCTTTTGATAGTTGTTCTTTATAGATACTGCGTTTTGTTTATTATCAATCGCACTATGCATGATATTAATTTTTTTTTAATGATTTTTGATTTTTTTTGTAGATCTTTTCAAAATCACTACCAGTTTTCGTTGTAGTTGAAAAAGATTACTGGGAAATCATTTAAGATTGGGTTTTTTCGTTATTTTATTCAATATTATTTCAAAAGAATGTGTATTTGATTGTTCGCAATATATATTTTGAAAAAATTTTCATTGGAGAATTTTTTGTTTTGCTTCCAATAAGTGCCGTTCTCACGACTATACGTTACCAGTTGTGATAAATTGGCTAAGGCTTTCGCGGCCGAAATTTTCACTATCACTATTTTGAATCGGGTTTGAAGGCCGTCGTGGTTTGGAATACTTTCCTAACGTTTCGCTAGCGCGAGTGGCTAGCTTCTTCAGAGGTCTGTTCATCTTCGTTCTACTCCGATGACTGCGCTAGCGAAACGTTAGGAAAGTATTCCAAACCACGACGGCCTTCAAACCCGATTCAAAATAGTGATAGTGTTACCAGTTGTGTTTCAAAATTCCACGTTACCAGTTGAGGGATAATAAAAATAGTTTTTCGGGCGGTAGGTTATTGTTTCTATACTTACTCCTTTACTGTTTTCCGAAAATATCTGAGCAAAGAATTGCAAAACAAAAGACTGCCTTTTTCTGCAAGCAGCCCAACACTAGCCCTCAATGCCAGAATAAATCTGATAGACCGAATCAAAATTTATTATTCTTATCTGGCATCTCCGAACCAGGTATTCTTTCTCTAAATACATATCTTAAAAACGTGAAAAGGAAATAACTTGCTGCCAAACTACATTCATCCAGTTGTTCTGGGCCACAGACTTTCTTTCAAGACTTTTGAAAATCTGACCAATACACTTGGAATATGTATGTTCTTCTATATCTCTCTTTTTTGTATACGATTTGAAACCGAACGGTTCGAGAATAGACCCCCTGACTATGGGATGCATTGTCGCGCATCAAATAACTGAAAGTTGCCCTAGACTTCGAAACACTTTTCGCCTCAGAGGAAGACGCGACCAAGTAGCAGCTACAATAGCTGCAGTATTTCACAACCAGTCAGAGTAATCACTGACTAAGGCCAATTCAAGTCACACCTTTCCAAGCACTCGACTCTTTTGACAGGTACAGGTACAGAAGCAAATGGGATGATTGAGAGATTCTACCATCAGCTGAATGCAGCAATTAGATGCCACAACAATCAACAGTGGACAAAAACTCTCCCTGTAACCCTCCTTGGTATCCAATCTGCCTGAAAAGAAGACCTACAGTGTATCTTCGTCGAGATTGTTTACGGACAGACTATCACAACCATAGCACATCAAAGTTTGACAGTTCGATCAATGATAATTGTAGCTATATGTGTCAAATGAGTCGCTTTGATGCAAATAAAATTATCAACCAAATCATTGAAATACTGATGACCATAATAATTTATTCATGATTGTAACAAATTGTTCGTAATCATAATAAAGGCACTTGATTCGTGAAATAGTCTAGCCTGTCTATATTGAATATTCCCATAATTACGTATTTTGCTTGTCACTCAATTTTGACAGAATTATTGCGACTATTTCACTCACTTGCGGAATGAACCAATCAGAAGCTCTAGTCAAGTTCGGATTACCGATAATACCAAACTTGACTCTTGACTGTGATTGGCCTATCAAGTTCGGTGTTTTCAGATTTGTTTACAGTGCATGTGACAGTTAAACGTCAAATATAAGTGTTTACGCTGTGCACGCATTAAAAAATGTTTGTGAAATAGTCTAATAAAATTCCACTCGTGATTGAATTTTTGTCAGCAGTCTGTCTTTCATTTGTGATCTCAACTGAATTAGGACTCGTGGTGTTTTCTCGAAGCAATTCAGTTTCGTCCAGAAATGAATCGACAGACTTATCGCGAAAATTCACTCGTGGAATTACTACTGAATATTCAAAACATCGTAGTATTACTCATGATAAGTACATGAATGATGCAAAACAACGTTATTCTATGACCACGTGGGAAAGCGACATATATCGCACTATACTGTTCCAGGGAAAGTGGCCGAGGTCCGCACGCAAGTAACTTTTCACAGATAAGCTATAAAGGCATGATTTCTTTTAGAGCTGTCAAGCTATCGAATATATAAATTTATTTCATATCAGAACCTTTGTTTTTCAGTTTTGGCTGTTCTGTTGTCTACTTGTTTACAATTTAATTTTGCAATTGAATTTTGACCAACTTTTAGTCGCCCGATTGACTTGAAATTTGGCAGGAGTTCATAATTCCGTTGCAAAAAAATGGCGTCTTTATCTTGGAGACGCCAGGGAGGGGGCCCGAGGGCAAATCTTTGAAGGTTGGCAATTCAAATTATGAGATGTTATTATGTATGAGTCTTTTTGTACTAAGGCCACCTCCGAAGGAAAATTCTGGCTACGCGACTGCTCCAAGATGGTGGACAAGATTCATGATTTTGATAATTGATATGTGGAATAAGTTTTGTGAATATGGTCCGATCAGATTCAAAATCAATGTGGGGTTATTTGGGGTGCAATATCTGAATGTTTCGTTAAAATTCATAAATTCAATATGACCGTTATAGGATGCCGCACGAGATGATATTCAGATGGCCCCATCATTGAAGAGCTAGAGAGGTCAGAATCAACATGAAACAGACCTGTTAACAATCATAACCATATTAAAAAAGATCAAAATAATGAAAAAGTTGGAATACGCTAAAAAGTTAAAAATAATTTGTTCACATGTATAATGTAAGTTATTCTGTGAGTTACAGATTGAAACGCTTGCCGCTTTCATACTCGAACTCTGCACGGCTAGCTTTTGAATTTGTAACTCACATTACACATCTAGAGATTTTTTTTTCGTACTTTCACTGAAAGCTTCGCGCAGCTAGCTATCGAATCTGTTACTCACACAATACCTTCATTACACATATAAAGATATTATCATTTACTTTTTAGCGTATTTGAATCAAAGTTGTCTTTATTTTCATTTTATTTTAGTTTTCAACTATTTAAAATTCATATTAAAAATAAGGTAACCCGCGTGGAATCGAACCCATGAATTTTCTAATACAATCGACACGCGTCGCACATTCTACCAGTATCAAATGAGCTAATTGGGAATTTAAACATTTATATGACATATTTTATACAAGATTATTCGATATTATGAAATTATGTCATGAAAGTATTTTCTGATCGAAAATAATTTTTAAAATGAAAAAATTAATCAATTGAAATAATCTGTTCGATTTTCTAGTACATATCATGTCATACAAATTTACGATTTTCGGTTAAAATACATCTGCTGTCTAAAATTTTATTTTTAATTCATTCCTACTATTTTATTGTTAAATGACAACATAGTGGCTGGTCGGGTCAGAAAAAAAAATTGGAGGACTTGTATACGACTTGAAACTGCATTTTTTGACAAGTTACTCAGCTTCCAAGTTCCAATATTTTTGTGGAATATTGTTTTTAGTCGAAATATTTCTGCTACCTATGTACTAGTCCGGGAGGCAGCGAAAGATTTCACTACACCATTTCATTTTTTAGAGCATTAAATATTCACATGATATCCAACAATAAAACCATCGTCTTCCATTCCAGTTGTACAACTTGGGGTTGCAGAAGGTTGCGAATCCCGCCAAAAATTAATTAAAAAAAATCATAGCCTCTTGCATGGAACTGGCTCTACTCATTGTTTCGAACTTAAAAAGCGTAAAAAATATCGCATTCCATCTGAATTCCACAACAAACTACGTCTTCCACCCACATCAATACGCTAAAAAAAATTAGAAAAAAATTCATATCCTCTCAGGTAAAACTAAGTGTGATGCTTATTTTTATAGTATGAAAGATAAAAATAATCTATCCAATAGTCTTCCACTTGTAAACTACAACGAAGGTCGTCTTCCAAGACGATAATGATGCACTCGATACGCGGCATGAGCGAGCGCTGCGGCTACACCGCTGCATCTTAACCTGTTTGAAAGATGATAATTGATGTTGCAAATTGTCAAAACAGCCGTTATTATATATATATTAAATTATTCCTTCCATTGACTTAAATGATTTTTTTTTATTTTCAAATTCCAAACTATTGTGTTAATATTGTTGCTGATATGTGTCAGTAATTCTGACATGGGCAGCTATTTTCAAAACAGAAAGACAAATCAATATCGAGTGATAGAGAGAGATAAAGAGACGTAAACTAGTTGTTTAGAGCCTCTCTTGTCTATAGTCCTTGGTTTAGAGTAACTTTACTGACGAACAAACCTATTCCAATTAGACGTTAACATTAACACAGTCAATTGACATTTAACAGTTGACATAGACTTGAGTCTCATGAATTTGAAATAATGCAATTACCACTTTTCGACTATGACTATTTTCAAGGATGTAGTACTACTGTACTTTCAACACCTAGAATATACCACATGTGGTACAATGTACCACTTCTGGCAATATTGCTGACTATTCGTACAGACGCCGTGCATTGCGAAACCAAGGACATTTGAAATTGCAAGAGTGGAGAACAAGAGGTCGCACTGGTCGGAGACAAGGATGTAAAGATATCGTTATATTCAGTATCGGAAATGATTTTTCCTACGAGCGTGTGCAAAGTGGTACTTTTCCGCATACATTTGCGTGGGCAAAGTTACACTTTTCCACACGCCGTGCGGATAAGATTTTCGCACGCCCTGTGGAATAGTAAAACTTCTCAAAAATCTCACTGGTATGGAAAATTTATATTTATTTTAGTTGCTGTAGACTTTTTCATGCAATATGAGAAGCCGTTGCAAGTGTATTCCCTTTCACCTTTCAATCGTATTTCCCAATATTTGTATTTCAGCTTAATACAAAATATATATATATATATATATTTTTTAAGTACCTTGTATAATAATAAATGATTATAATATTGTCAAGCAACAATAAGTTCACTTGAAAACTTTGACATATGATGTCAGATTTTCCTCAGTTTCTGTCAGCAAGAATCCACAATCACCGCTGCAATCAATTTGTAAAATGTAAATTTTTTTTATTGTTATGTAATTGTTTGTTGTTTAGTTCTTTCTTTCTTTTAACTTTACAAAAAATTATTCAATAATTTATAATTTTTTTATTTTCGTTATAGTCTGATATGAAGCTCGTAGGAAAAATTTTGTTCCTAACACCTGCGCGAAGTGACTTTTCTGCACGCAAAAACTTATACGAACTTCGCTTCGCGTCGTTCGCCTGTATTTGCGTGTGGAAAAGTAGTACTTTGCGCACTTGTTAGGAAAATAACTGTCTGGGATATAGACAGAAATCTATACGAGCAACAAAGAACGCAATAATATAATAAAACCACATAAACAAGAGAGACGCACTGCTGTGCACCTCTGCTGTAACCCCACCAGACGCATTAACTGACCACGTGGCAATGCGACACAGCGCACAGCGACTCGACTCTATCCCTTCCTCGAGCGAGTAGGGGAGGAGTTCTGATGTAATGATATCTCAACATACAGTATCGGAAAGTTTTCATCGGGGTATAGACAAATCTATGCGAGTAACAAGGAACGCAATGATATGATAATACCACATATATAAGAGAGACGCACTACTGTACGACTCTCCTACTACCTCGTCCGATGAATTAACAGCCACGTCGATATCCCTTGCTCGAGCGGGACGAGGAGAAATTGTAATGCTCTCTCAACATGATAGCAAGCTATTATTTACGCTTTCATGAAACCACCAAACCCAAGATAAATACTTTCCGATACTGTATTCGCAACCGTACAATATCTTCGCAGGTGACTACTACGAGTTTCGAAATTGCCATTGTAGAAAATCAATTTTATTCAATACACAGCTATTATCTAAACTCAACGTCGATTAAATAAATAATTTATAATATACCTAATAACGCCTGTTTTAACAATTTGCAAAATCAATTCTCATCTTTCAAACAGGTAAAGATGAAGCGGTATAGCCGCAGCGCTCGCTCATGCCGCGTATCGAGTGCATTTTTATCGTCTTGGAAGACGACCTTTGTTGTAGTTCACAAGTGGAAGACTATTATTTTTATCTTTCATACTATATAAATAATCATCACACTTAGTTTCACCTAAGAGGATATGAATTTTTTTCATTTTTTTTAGCGTATTGATGTGGGTGGAAGACGTAGTTTGTTGTGGAATTCAGATGGAAGACGATATTTTTTACAACTTTTACGTTCAAAATAATGAGTAGATCCAGTTTCATGCAAAAGGCTATGAGTTATTTTTATTAATTTTCGGAATTCGCAAGCCTCCTGCAACCACATGCCATAAGGGTGCAACGGAAGCCGTCTATATCAGAGTTACATATTCTATACTCATGCTCACAAAATACCGGGAAATTTGTATCGCTTCCTCCCAGGCTATACATACAATTCAATTTCAGAATTTGTATTACTGATTTTTTCAAATGGAAATTTTGTGAATTTCATTACGATTATGTTGATACCACTTTACTGTTATAGGTTTCAAACTAATTTTCGTCAAAAAAGCTTGAAGAGATTACTTAAGATCTTTCTTAAAATGAAACAACATTTCAGATTAAAATGAGATTCAAATACATTGGGTAACCGCGCTCTACTACTATTTTAAAGTATAATAACAAACGTAAGAAAAAACCCTTGATAACCACTGGAATAATAACATCTATCAAACAACGGGATAAACTTAAACAAACTCTGTGATAAGGAAAACTAAAATTGAATATTACAAACACAAAATTGAGAACACCAATTCTTCAAAAAAGTTATTGGATGTTGTAAACGAAATAACAAGTAAGAAGCTAAAGAAAGAAAATATACAAAAACTGATATCCGTGAAAGGGGAAAGTCTTACAAAAGATGAACAAATTGCAGAAGAATTCAATGATCATTTCGCGAGTATCGGAGAGAGACTAGCAGCAAAAATAAAAAATTCAACAAAAATAACTGTAAAAAGAAAAACCACTATCTCTTCAATGTATCTTAAACCTACCGATGCAAAAGAAATCGAAAATATTATACTGAGTCTGAAAGACAAAAAAGCATGTGGCCCTGATCAGATTACAAATAAAACTCTCAAATCCATTGTTCGAATCAAACCCAGTATCCCATATTATAAATTTAATTATAAACAGTGGAATAGTTCCCTTTTTAAATCTGGAAAAAAAGACTGTTTGGATAATTACCGTCCGATATCACTTACTTCCGGGTTATCTAAAGTGTTTGAAAAAATTATAAAAAAGAGACTGACCAAATACCTAGAAAAACACAATTTCCTCTCACCCAACCAGTTCGGTTTCCAGAAAAATATCTCATTACAAGATGCGATGGGAGCCCTGACATCTAACATATACAATGCAGTCGATAACTCAAAGCCATGCCTTGGTGTATTTCTAGATCTAGCAAAGGCCTTTGATACTATAAATCATGGGATTTTGTTAGATAAATTAGAGAGTATTGGTATCAGAGGAAATGTATTGAAACTATTCAAAAACTACTTACAAAATCGGAAACAACAAGTATTTGTTAATGGCAAATTAAGCGGTGGGAAAACTGTTACCTGTGGTGTACCACAAGGGACAGTCTTTGGACCGTTGCTTTTCATCATTTACTTGAATTATTTCCTTCGCTGTATTGTTATATGTTGATGACACTTGGAGCAAGGTAAGAGAAACTGTATCAAATGATTTAATAAATATCTCTAACTGGTTTAACGAAAACTACCTATTGATTAATCACAAAAAAAACAAAAATCATCCCGTTCACTTCCTACGAAAAACAATTGTCTACATACGAAAATATAACCATTAATAATAATTCAATAGCACTCACACAGTCAGTTAAATATCTTGGCATTAAAGTAGACTCATAGATCTTTTGTAAATCATACTATCATTCACGTATAAAAAAAATCCCACGCCTTTACTTGAACACCCATACCGTACGAGGGGAAAAATTGCTGCAAATGAGATATTACCACGTGCTATTAAATCATTAGGCCAGCGATCCTTCACATATATTGCCCCTAGGTTAAGAAACATGTTACCAGGTTGGATGAAATCAATAAACTCCTTAAACTTATTCAAAAAGAAAGTGAAGGCTTGGATTTTGTCTATGAATAGAATCAATTTGCACAATCTTATTGACTCCGCATGAAATGTCATTGTACAGTTCTCAATTTCTTTGTATGCTTGACTACGTCACTGTGTTGGGAGTCTCATGTTGGCGTACATATATATTTCATATTTTTTAGCAATTATGTTTTACTTATATCTAACCTTGCGATCCTGAACAATTCAAATTCTCTATTATTTACTCCTATCACTATTGTATAACCTTTTTATAGACTTTTACACATATACTCATATAAACAGAGGTCCTTAATACGTAACCATTTCTAACAGTGGATAGACAGTTCCAAAGTAGATACTAAACTGTAAAACACATGACTGACTTTTTTGATTTTTTGATTCATCTGGTCCATAAGGTAGAAACTGCCCATAGACAAGCTCCTTGAGAACTTTTTTGGGACATTCCCATATGACTTATGAGTAAATCTGTGTAGTCTAATACCTACTTTTGTCCGTGTTTTTTTATTGATTAATTACTACCTCCTAGGATTTTAAATATGTGTAGATTAAGTGATTTTAAACATTTCTTACCCGTAATTTTATATTTATACTTCTGTTTTTTTAACCTTCACATGCAGGCCATATACAAGCATCTGATGCTTCCATGGTCGTAACCTAATCAAAAACACAATCACAAACAAGCATTTTTGCTTCTGTGATGATTCGCTTATTCACTGAATCAATGTACTTATACGTATTTGCTATTTTTCACTGTAAATTTCCTTAAGTTAATAAATTATTATTATTATTAACCTGTGACCTACATAAGTAATAGAACAAGGTGATTAAGGTGTATTCAATAAAAAACATTACTTGTCGATATGTTATCTTACCTCAGTTCTCCAAATCTAAATTAGCAAACTATGGTGTACGCTATTGATTGAAATACATGTTAATGATATCATTTATACAAGGAGATATAAGTTGTTGGATTGATGGTTTTTCAGAATGATTTATGTTATAGTCACAGGTTACTCCATTAATTTTAATATTATTTAAATCTCAAAAAGAAAGATCGACATAATATTTTTAAGTTTGGTGACGAAAGTTTCTTCGAGACCCAATAGTGTGCAGTATCAAATAAATCGTAATGAAATGCTCATTTTTTTCTGACCTAACGAGCTACTATATTGCCTTTTGAAAAAAAATAGTAATGAGGATTTCAAAATCACATTCTTCCCAGCAGATGCATTTTAACCGAAAACCGCATTTTTATTTCTCCCAATACTTTAGGACTAAAATCAATAATTTACACGTATTCATAGCCCTCTGGATTCAAAAATAAATTTCAGAATTAAAAAAAAATTCTGTCACAAAAAGTAATAAATGATATATGGTTGTATTCAGAATGTCATATGGAGATGAGAAAAGTGAAAATATACCAGTTGTCTCATTTAAAAATCGAAAGTTTATATCACTTCCAGTGAGATCGGAAGTTGCATGAAGCTGAGTCACTTGTCAAAAAATTGTTTTATGTATTATATAGATCTTTCAAATTTCATTTCCGTATCTTCAAAAACAAAAAAGTTATAGGGGTGAGCCACCTTCCGTGGACACCCGCCGTGGACACCCGGTACAGTTCTTCAACATGGAATGATCATTTTACGGACAATATCATAATTCGTATTTCTCCTTGAAAATAATCAAAACTGGACTTTTAACGAATACACTGGAGTATTATCCCACAACAAAACCACTATTTTGAACACTTCTGAAGGAAGATTAATCCTCTTTCAGAAGATGCCCATATTGATGGAGTTGTCAGTTGAAAAATAAAATATGACACAATATTCTGAACCTTTGAATCGTATCAATTCATGCCACTGATGTCACTTTTCTGATATATTTGAATTCTTAAATCAGAGAATACATTCATTGCATTGCCTAGTTGACAATACTTTTACGAAGAAAACCTGACGAACTTTATGAAAAACATTCAAAACAATGCTCGTTCACTCCTTTCATTAGATGAAACCCAATAGTTTTTGCATAATTGTTCTGTTTATTCTCGGAGAGGACGGATAGTATTTAATTCAACTATGATTTATAAAAGTAAATATTTGTCTTAAACTATTCAAATAACTCACCTCCATTTATAACCACCGTCCGGTGAAATTTCATTGGTCTGACTAATTATTTTGATTTCTGGTCCAGGAGGTGCTCCACCTTGAGGGGCCCCGCGGCAAAGGCAGATGCATATACATAGTAAACTAACCTAGAAACATTTTTAAAATAACATCGTTACTCAGGAGACAGTGAAAAATATTTTTTGTCAACTGCTAATATCGTGTAGGTACTGCTAATAAATGAAATAGTAAAATCGACAATATCGAAGTACCCTTCTCTCCACATATTTCCCCAATGGGGAAAATATGAGGGAAAAATCTGACAGAAAACAACTTCTTCCCTGCTACCACGACGGACATTGCATTACATCTGACAGATATTTGTGCAACGTTATTCCAAGAAAACTCTGTTTCAATTACTCTTTATAATTATACAGCAATTTATCCTTCATTTGGCTAGGGAAGACCACCTGCAGATGCGTTTCGCGGTTCTTGCCGCTCGTCAGTGACAGGGTAGGTCGAACAACATCAAAGTCGTCCTGCCCCAGCCCAATGAATTATAATCCACTGTATAACTAATATTTCCTCACAAACGAATCAGCGACTCACAGTAAAAGTCAGTCGCTGCGCCACTCGCGGCGAAACCAATAAGCAATCCCCGTAGCAAAGACACCAGGAAGTGAACAGAGTTCGAGTATTTTTGCCGGAAATTATCAAATAAATGAAATAGTAAAATCGACAATGTCGAAAGTACCCTTCTTTCCACATATTTCCACGATGTGGAAAATATGAGGCAAAAATCGGACAGAAAACAACTACTTCCCTGGCTGATACCACGACGGACATTGAATTACATCTTACAGATATTTGTGCAACGTTCTTCCGAAAAGACTCAGTTGAAATTGCTTATTATAATTATACAGCAAATTATTCTTCATTTGGCTGGGGAAGACCACCTACAGGCGCGTTTCGCGATTCTTGCCGCTAGTAAGTGACAGGGTAGGTCGGACAACATTAAAGTCGTCCTGCTAATGTCTTTCGCGGCCCACGGCATCGGGAGTAAGCAAATGAATGCCTTTGATGAAATCTAGAATAAATTGCGATCACTTTAGACTTTATGAGTAGCGAAACTGTGTTGTGACGTTATATTTCTGATGGAATTCTGGTTCTCGGAGGATTTACTTCAATTATGGCAGCGTTCTGCTAGTTAATTCAGCAATTATTACAATTCCGGTTCGTTAGTCGGGTGTTGATCTTCTGAAAAAAATTGCATGAAGTACCTTACGTTTTTTGAGGTTTATTCAACTTGCAATGTTAGTGTGTGTTTATTAGTTTGGGTCTAAACTTGCAAGCTGATAGAACCACTTCCTCTGATCCTATATATGGAATTGAAATTTAACATGGTTGGTTCAATTCCGATGCCAATACAATAATATCAAAAAATATTACCTCGAACCTTTCAGAAGGCTAGATAGAAAACACATAGATATTCGAAGAAATTTTCAACGGTCCCAGACGTCGAGAATAACGAAAAAAAAAAAAATTGATTGGAGGTCTCGAACACCTTCCTCCCTCTCGAAAAAATCCATACCTTTAGTAAAAAATATCTAATCGTCGAGTGATATGGTTTCAAAAAGTTTTAACTTTCCTACCCATTGCTATAATTTCCAACGGTTTCAGACATGGAAAATTACGATACAAAGAAATGTTGAAATGTTGATCGGGGGCGTCGGAATCTACTGACCAACAAGAATAACGGTGGTCGGAAATGACCTACTCATTAGACCTTAAAACCCATTAGCGCCTACGGATACCGTATGGTATCGCAAAACACCCCTCCGTTCTCCAGCGCGTTGTGGTCAAGGTGGAATAAGAAAGAGACGCGAGCGAATGTTTTTATGCTCAATAGTCAGTCGGCTTTGCATTTCCGTTGAAGTCACTGCTTTTACACACGTTTTAGAATTCTTGTGAGAGGTTTCATATTAGGTAATTTTGTGCTACACGAAATTATGGATAAACGATGGACGTAAGTATTTTTTTAAATATTACAATATTTTTTTTTTGTAGCGTATTATAAGGTTGTTACGAGATTATGAATGATAGAATATCCCTGTCATTAAATAATATTATTTTGATGTAATGTGATTGTGATATGTTAGCTCAAATTTCAATGATACCATATGGTATCCGTAGGCATTTTAGAACCTTTTAGTGTTGTATCACTACACGTTTTATTTTGATATGATTTTTAACGTTCTAGAAAAGGATTTTCGCTTTCCCAAGCTATGGATATGCTGGAGGAAGATGATAATTTGCTTGCGAATGTTGACGAGATTTTTGTAGAACTCCCCGATCCTAACGTCGACACAGATGAGGATTCTGCAGACGAGGACGAAGGAGGAATGGTTTGTAACCTCAATGGTAATGTAGTAAGAAAATAAAATGGCTATATGAATTTTATTCACATTTTATTTTTCATGATGCAGGTCGTCAGTTGTGTGCTCCCGCTGAGATAAAATTATTGAATTAAATGAAAAGAATTGGAGCGTGTAATAGATACGAAAGTCCAGATAATGTAAGTGAAATTTGATCTCTTCCATGAAATACTAAATAATTTACATATATTTATAATTTCTTAGGAGATTTTGGGAGAAGTACCTGTAAAACAAATGCCTCAGACAGAAAATCGGGAGTGGATTACAAATAGGATTTCTGAAAAAGCAGTTCCAAACTGGATACCTGGTGATATTCAATCGAACGCTCGACACTTTCCTGAAGCAGATTATTCTATGTACAAGAACTTGTCTCCTATTCAGCTATTTGAAATATTTTTCGATGATAGTCTATTTGAGGACCTTGCTAAACAAACCCAAAAGTATGATCATTTCAAAAATGAACCAGATCCCGGAATTACTTCATCAGAAATTCGTTGTTTTATCGCAATCCTCATTCTCAGTGGATACAATCCTTTACCATCTAAACGGCTGTACTGGGATATGAAAGATGACGTCCACAACAAGATGATTGCAGACTCAATGAGAAGAGATCGATTTCTCAAAATTCAAAGATTCATCCATATGGCAGATAATACCCAAATTGATCAATCTGACAAAGCTTGGAAATTACGACCTCTAATGAACGCTATAAAAGAAAAGTGTTTGGCCAACTTTCAACCAGTTCAGGAATTGTCTTACGATGAATCTATGATTAGATATGACGGACGTCACGGTTGTAAGCAATTCATCCGTGGCAAGCCTATCCGCTTTGGTTACAAGATGTGGTCGTTAAACTCTAAAGATGGATATCTGGTGGATTTTGATCTATACCAGGGAAATGACCCTCGTGAAGACGTGGAAATCAGCAAGTTAGTTGGGAAATGTGCGGCACCGTTGATACTGATGTTGAAAGAAATACCAGTTCGAAACTTGCCTTATGTTATTTATACTGATAACTTATTTACCGGTATGAATTTGTTGGCTTATCTTCGAAATTTAGGTTACGGGGCAATTGGCACAATTCGAGAAAATCGAATAGCAAAATCCTGCCCCTTGACAAGAAAACAAGAATTTAAAAATAAGAAGCGGGGGTATAACGAACATATCATTGAAAAAAATGATGGCATTCTCTTAGTACGGTGGGTGGACAATTCCGTTGTAACAATGGCTTCAACAAGCGCCGGTGTTCAGCCAGAGAGAACGGTAAAAAGATACTGCCAAAAAGAAAGGAAGCATGTAATGATTCCCCGTCCAGACTGCGTGGCTGCTTACAATCAGAACATGGGTGGAACCGATCTGATGGATCAAGGGGTTGCTAATTATCGCATAAACATTCGTGGAAAGAAGTGGTACTGGCCAATTTTCACATGGCTCATTGACGTAGCAATGCACAATGCCTGGTATCTGAGCCGTAAAAATGGGAAAATACCAGCATTAAATTTTAGAAGAGAGATAGCGCAAGTATATCTCACAAAATATAAAACGCCTGTCAAAACTCCTGGACGGATAAGTCTAAAAAAAAATGTTATTCCAGATATTAGATTTGATCGAATGGATCATTTTGTGATTCCGTGCAACAGAAGAAGATGTGCCGGAGTAGGATGTAAATCATTTGGAAGAACAATGTGTAAGAAGTGTGATGTGGGTCTATGTGTCCATTGTTTTGTTTCTTATCACACCAAATGAATGCAGTTTTCACATATTTTATATAAGAATTTAATTATAAGTTTTTTTTAATAAAAATATTTCCTAACGCCTACGGATACCATATGGTATCAGTGTTTTTCTTTGATGGTCAATTATTATTATTATTTTTTGAATAATTTTTCAGTTAACTAGTGCCTATTTCTTCTAAAACCATGAAAAATTTTGATAAAAATTGAAAAAAAATAATCTCGGCGCTAATGGGTTTTAATGATGAATATATGTCCGAAACAATTGCTGAAACCGTGAAGGGTTCTGAATTATATCACACTTAAAATTATTGAATGTTTCTCATTGGCTCCTTGTAACCAACTATCATAATTTTGCATTGAGTCAGGCAGGAGGACCACTTACAGACCATTTTCCTCATTCTGCTTTGAGGCCATCTGTTTTCCTTCCAAATTATTATAATTCCTTTGGTAATTGTCTACTCTTGTCCGTAGACACTCGGCCGCTCTTTCTTAAAAAAAAAATTTCTGATGCAAAGCCGAAGTCTTCTAGTCCGTTACTGCAATAGTGACGCATCTGCAATAGTGTTTGCGACAATGGGGAGAATTGCACAAATATTTTTTTGGTATAATAATTAAATAGCCGCACTGGTATTAGACAGAAAAGTAGTTGTTTTTTTGCCTAATATTTGCCATAGTAAATGGATTGAAAAGAAAGGTTTAAAACTCGGTCTTTAACGATTACCGTTATTTGGTAGTAGAGTCGGTTCATTTTATTAAATTACTATTTGGTGATTAAATATGTCCAGAAGGTACTGTAGATTTTTTAATCATATTCTGAATGCTTACTATTAGTAATAACTGCCATTTACCCGCCTTGTATACTCTAGATCTAGACTATTAATTAAGGAATTTATCATATTAATCATATTATTTTACTTATTTAATAATACACAGCTGAATAAACGGTTACACTGTAACAAGCATGTCAGCTGACAATTCAACGACCTGCGGGATCGTTAAGACGGACATATCTAGTGATAGCGAGGAGATTCAGACTGGCAGTGGAAAACAAAGATCTTGATTCATAAACAAGTCATTAGGCCAAAACTCGTTAATAACAATGACAGAAAGATCCGGCTGAATGAATTGCGGGAGCTGGCAGATATGCCAGCCTTCGAGGAGTAAAAGTAAGAGCGTATGGGAAAGTTTATAATTAAAGTTGGTTTTCTAATAGAAGGAGTTTAAATTTTTTTCGTAAGACAGAAACTTTTGCATTTTTCAATTCTTTTGGTAACAGGTTAATTACTTGGCATATATTGTAACTGAAAGATCGCTTGAAAAATTCTGATTTGAACTTAGGTGGGGTGAGAGTACCTTTAAATCTGATGTTCAAATTATGAATATCAGTACGAAAAGTGATTTTCCTGTACAGGTAGGGCGGCGTTTTAGTTAATTAAATTTTTTGATATAAATTAGCAGCATTTAATTTCCGTCTATTTTCCATTGTAATCCAACCCGTTTCACGTAGCTTATGGGATATTCTTTGAAATTTTCTTATTCCGTGAATTAGCCGTAGACATGAGTTTTGTACTTTCTGTATTTTCTGGGCCTATTGTTTGGTTATACATGGGCCATACAAGGTGTCCGAAAAATTGAATCGCGATAAAACAATTGCGTCACAGAGAGTTGTTTTTGTCTGTTTTATATGGGACACCCTGTATATATATATATATATATTTATATATTTCGTTGCTTGGTTTCTTGGGTATTGGATTCGGGAGAAAAAACTTAATTTTCCAAATTCAATAAACGTTTCGCCCTTAGCCAAGGGCATCATCAGTATTTAATAAGTATATGAGGGAGGTGTACTTATCGCATGGTTCAGCTGAAAAAATCATTTTATACCTACGTTAGGTTACATTTTTAGGTTACGTACTTTGGTAATCCATTTTCGAACGGTGATCAAAATATTCCAATCTCATTTAGTTCTCTTTCATTTTTAGAAAATTGATTTTTGATCGACATAAATTTTTCTTTTATTAAAATTTTTCGACATTTTTTTTTTGTTAGTGTCATACGTCTTATGGACTTTTTTAAAGTTTGAAGTAATTGTCATCGAACACAGAATATAACTGTAGTTTTGTATTTTATGTTTCTTGGAATCATGAACTGCTTAAATGATTATGTGATAAATTTGACTTAGATTAATGATGTTGGTCCTGTTGTTCATGGCACGATTGTCTGTTTTTATACATATCATTTCTTTCATAGTTCTTTTCCCAGTGTTATTTTCATAGGCAAGGATTTTTGTATTTTTGAAATTTGGATTGTGATTTTTGGTGATGATTTGTTTGTTTGAAGCTGTGCTTGATTGTTTCATGAATTTATGTCCATTTTGCCTGTTCTAGTAATTGAAATGTCACACTTTGTTACAGTCGTCATGGGATGCTGTAAATTAGATTGTTTCAATGAATTATGTGATTTGAAACATGTGTTTATATTTTTTTTTATTTAATATGTTTTTAATATATTCTGATAGTTCTGGAACGTATGGTATACATACCTATGAATTTTTATTATATTTTTCGTTATTATTATAGAATTTGTGCGTCCGTTGTTATAATATTTTATCAATTAAGTTAACTTTTATAAGTGTGACCCACTTGAGAACGGAGCACCCTTATAAAAACTACATTTTCCAACCAATTGAAATTATTCTTTTTTTTCATTCGACATTCAAGAAGTCTACAAGGACACCAACTTTTTTGAACAAATCTCCATTTCTAGGGCCTACTAATCTGATTTTTCCAAGTCAAAAATATAAAAAATCAACAAACGATTTTTTTAGAAAAATTCTAAATACTTCTTCTTTTTTCAGAGTCGAGCCTTGTTCAACCCTGTGTGATTCTTTTTTGTATTGATTGGCTACTATTAAGAAAAACAACATTATTTCGTAAAGGAAAAAAAGGACAATATGGGGCTTAGTGGGTCAATATTATTGGTGGTAGGAATAATCTGCATTCTGTGTTTAGGATTCGTCACTCAGATGAAGACCATCATCGCCTACAACTGTGAGGATGAAAACGCCAAAACCACCGTGTTTCGCGACTTAGCGGAGTGTCCCAGTTTTGGCAATTCTAGACATTGAAGTGAAGCCGTTGACAAAGTGATTCAGATAGACGGATTATCTCTTCAACATGTGCGGGCTTGTCTAATCGTAATATATGTTACTGTAGCATCTATAGCCACAGTTCAGTAGCAGTAGGAGTTATTCGAACTTTGTCAACTGAGTTGGTGCGGACGAGTGCCGTAACATGCCGATGAACAATGAGTACAAATTCATAACACCCGTAACAAGGACAGTAGAAGCCCACACTGAAGAAATGAACTGCAGTAAAGACTTACCTTTGAGAACGAGTAAAAGGCTGTGGGAAATATTTCTGGTCTCGAAACCAATAGTCAAGGTTTCTCCACGGTCAGTATGGTGGATGTCCCAGAAATGAAGAAAGTAGCCCATGTATCAAATTTGAGGCTGTTTCATGGACCTAGGGTTCTTGATGAGTTGACCAATAGGATTTTATAAAATCCGGAATTGGAGTAGTGGACTACAGCAATACTAGATAGGAGGATACCTATAGAATACCTCAACCATGTGAATAACTCCGATATTGAGTTAACTGACTGCAAGACGAATCAGTTCCATCCGCAGAAACACCAACCCCAACCGAGGAAACGCTAACCTCCCACCTTTACACGAGGCTAACACACTGGTCCGAACGACCAACAGTATAGAGAAAAAAATCTAGTCAACCCCCCTGAAAAGTTGATACTTTTGCAAGTGTATCTTAACGTCGAATCAAATACTCGGAGACTCTGAGGTAAGCTAAAAGCCCCAACTATTAAGTCGTTTCATAACAGTGCTGTCAAACGAAATCACGTTTGACGATGGACATTACGCGTAAACAGTCGTTGGGAGAAGGTGTCGAAAACCCTGGGATCGACCTGTGAAAAGATTCGACGAAACTACAGCAACACAGCAGCCGCTTCTAGCGAACATAGTGTGCGAAAAAGCATTGTGATATTAGGAATGAAAAGTTGTTTTTTCTTTGTCAAATGTGATTTTGATGAACTCTATGAATTAATATTTTTAAAAAATCTTACATACTCTTTTCACAATTATTTATGTATATTAGTATAGCTTCACTGATCAAGTCAAGTTGCAGAAAGTGCATGTCTGGATATTGCAGGGACAATATTCACGAACCTTTCTCCAGCGTTACCAGTAATGCTCAACCTTGAAACACAAATAATACGCAGTTAGGTACGGTTTCGGAAAGTCTGAAGTGGTCATAACTAACTTCATACCAAATGTATCTATCAAACCAAGAAGTGACTCTAAATGATCATCCAGATGGAAAATCTGTATACTGTCAGATAGACAAGCAGCACTGAACGCTCGGAACACCTGAGATGACTCGATACTGAAAACCATCCCTGAAACAACGGACAGCAAACAACCAGGTCACAGAGGTGTTAGAGGCAACAATGACTGCCTGGCAAGTACACAATTTTACGGCCCAGAAATGTTGTTGTGGACTCTCCAAAACCCACTTTATGGAAGAGTTTCGACTCTGTGTAATCGATGAAATTAAATCTCACTGGAATAAAGTTCCAAAAAAATAGTGAGCTTATCACTGAGAAAGGCTAAACGTCTTCTCAATTTGGACAAGAAAGACTCAAAATAATAGATTATGGGCCTTGCACAAAAGACCTAATATGTTCGAAGTGCTTGTGAGGCCACATGGTCCTTACGACCAACAGCTTGTAGATTATTTTAATTGAAATTTCAAATCACCTTTTCAATACACCCTTTCAATACCAGATTGCAAATAATTTATTTTACGTTTTGAAGAAACTTTTACAGATTTGTTATAAAATTTTCCAATATGCAAAACTCGAGGTAAAAACTTCTATTGACTCAAAGAATAATATTATTTTATCCTTCACAAATTGAGTTGCAATAGTTTAACTTATCGATTTGCGCCGCATCCATTCCATTGTCCGGATCTGGCTCTCTGCGATTTATCTATCGGAGGAACTTTGTCGAATGAAGAGATCAAATGAAGAGATCACTGCCTTAACTTTTCTTTCTCACGTATAGTTGAGCCTGAGAAACTTGTAGCTGTAGGCGAGTCATGCGAGCAAGAGGCACTCTCATTCATGGCCAAGAAAACCGCTATCGTAACCACCAACAGGGAAATGAATGCTGAAAGGCCTGAATCCATCAGTATTCTATGTAGTGGAGATTAAATAAGTTGCTGACAAGTCATTGTCTATACAGGTTCTGTCAGGAAGCAGAAGCACTGCTCATATTATATCATTGCAAAGGTCTAAAAATATCAAAACGCATGTAGTACGGAAAAAAAATCCATAGGCTAAAGGTCACTTAAAGGAACAGAGCTGTAGTGTTTCATTATAAATACCAAGCTAAAAACAGAAGCTCCTGGATACTTAGATTGTTCACAGAAAATAGCAGGCAGACAAACTATCCAAAGAAGGATCGAGAAAAAATCACCAATCTGGCCAGAAAATTGAAACTCAATATAATTGGGCTTCAAAAAACAGAAAAGGGAAATCTATTCCTTGAACATATGGGGCAGGATGGGGCCTGAAAAACTTGAATATTAACAATAGAAACATCGTGATATAGCTTGGATTGAATCATTCATCATTTGATTAAAAAAAAAGAATTCTATTCAAAAAAGAAAACTAAGAAAATTTCATTCTATACACGTTCCACAAAGATTGCATCATCAGAACCTGTGCGATCACAGTAATGATTGACGAAGTCTGGGTGTTTGGTTGGTTTTCATTATCCTTGATATGTATTCAAACTAAAGTTCCATTTTTATTAATATATTTGATAACTAATCGACACATTTTCATAATCATAAAATTATGCACTGTGATATTCTTACGTACTATAAATCCTTGTTGTTGAACGCGAATTTGAACAATGATGAAGTAGGTACGTGTACAGCGATCGGGAACATTGAACGGAATTTGTGAAAGAATCTTTAGGGCTGGTTCTTCAATGTCCAGTCAAAGTCTTTGCTACGTGACTAATGGTTAGAATGTGAGTTTATTCCTTTATGTGAACAGATGTAACGTTCATTCTAACCACTAGTCAAATTTAGCCGTCAGGCAAACTAACAGGATATTGAAGAACCGGCCCTTACTCTGTTATTCATAACTCAATATAAAACACACAACTATCACACTGCATCTAACTTTATGTAATTAGATCAGACAGTATATTTTCTGAAGTACAAATACCTGGCTATTTTCATTTCAAAGTGGACATATATGAGTAAAACATTTCAGGGAACCGAAGTCCAGGTTCTTTAAAAGTACAGTAGAGTATTTCTATTTTTTAGTACTTATTGATAAACTCCTGGGTTTGTCCGTTGCACGTCCGAGGACTCTGTTCGATCTAGATTTTGTGACTTCAATGTTTCCGAATTGAAAAATACGTTATCGTAAGCATGTAACTCCAAGGACTCTGATTTCGCTAAACTGACATTTCTCCATCCATTTCATTGTGAAATATTATTGGTTCTCTCGCGTGGGCTATAGTCATGACATTGAATTATTCGTTAAGATTAAAATGTAATTGGTTAACTTGACTCCATTCATAAATACTATCAGCCGTATGCATAATCATTCGCCAGCGATGCTGTATGCTACACCAATTGAAATGCATAGGCCAGCAAACAGCGCACCACTGGGGGTTCGCTGGCGAATGACTATGCATACGGCTGTAGGTATCTATGTATCAGCACAGGATCACATACTGTTTGAGATGTCTTATGTACTACAAAGATGATGGATTCACAATACTAAAGTAGAAAAAGAAGATCATTGATACATATAATCAAGAGGAGACCTACCAGGTTTGAGTCCTTCACCATCGTGCTCAATTATGACTTTTTTGTTGCTTTGAATAAGTTTTTATCAGTATCGATAGAAGTAACTCAATAATTTTTTGTAGCGAAATATCATGATTCATAACCATCGAAGGCCTCACAAAATTCAAGTTTTATTTGCAAATATAAAAAAACTCGTGGCTATAAAACCATTTTGTTGAGTGACTATGTAATTTTCGATGTTAGAATACAATTCTAAATGAATTTACTTATCTACTCAAATAATTCAACTGGGGTGCACATTATCGAAATAAGCAGCTCTGTAATATTCAATGTTTAATTTGTCACCCGTTTATAGTGTCCTGAATATATGAGAATATATTAGAAAATATGCATAAGGAGGAATGCCATCCTATCCTGCAGCTTTTCCTAACCTAAATTTTTAGGGTCTGAATAAAGTCTGCATTCAATAATGAATGTGAAGGTGTCATGATAATCATTGCTGAATTTGTCGTCAAAATGCAAAAAATTTATTGTCAGATTTGGATTGCGTACAGTGAAAACATTTTGCAAAAACATCGGGGGTTTTATCTTTCCTAATATGAATACCTCGTTATAGAAAGTTATCAATACATACTGAATTGACACAAACGAATTATGGACTGTAATTACGAAAATCAATCGACTCACAATAATAATTATTATTATACGAACGAGTAAAAAATTGAAGCCTTCGAATCTTACTTTTCTCTAGTGGGCGTCGGCGTAGTCCTTCCAGGGGACGATGGGCAGGCCTGCCAGAGCTTCTTAGTAGGTATTCGACTTCAATTGTTGCACACACGATCATGCATAACACTGCATAGTTAGTTAATAACAATTAGGTAACACAGCAAAGTAATCGGAGTTCCGAACTTGTTCAGCAATAAATCGATTCTGCCTGATTTGTATCAGACTCGATCCTTGAGCGCGAAGCAAAAGCAAAAACTCTTAACTTCATTTTTTACAGTACGCGATAAAAAACGCGAAAGAAGGAAACATATTATATTTTATTGTTGCCTTTCAAATACGAGGTAACTCGATAATTATTAGAGTTTTGAATAATTTTACTAATTAACTTAAAACTAATATTGAGGACGAAACACATACACTTTCTTTCTTTTCACTGTTAAAATAGTTCCAAAAAACATTGAAACTCTCGAAGCCTATTTCCCTGCAACACTTCTATATAGGTACTTTATTTCTTCTTCCATGGGCAACGTTAGTTCTCTTTTCGCTTGTGTATTCTTTGATTCGTAACGTTCTGATACGAATGTATTGAATTTGTTGATTTTCTTAAGTACTCTCTTCAATTCGTCGGTTCGTCGGTGAACAAGATTGGAAATTTCTTATATGTATTGAAATAAAATAAAAAATCGTGTTTGAATGAAAAGGCAAATTTTCACTTTATGATAATTTCCTATTCAGTTAGGGTCTTTTCAAAATACCTACCACATGTAGTTCATCATCCAGCGTGGCTTAAGCTGGGGTAGTTGGTATTTTCTTCTAGATACTACATGAAAAAATCATTATCTTGTCCATTGTACATGAATTTCAATTAGATAGTGCTACGTCTGCATTATTTTCAGATAACAATGCATCTCACCTCACATTCAGCACCCTCACACTCAATGTATGGAATACATGTTATAATGTTATATTGATATGCAGGGTGTATCTTAAATGATATCATTAATTTCAGGTGATGATTCCTTGTCACATTTTATGAAAAAAAGTCGATATAAACGTGTTTCCTACTTAGCTTCGTTTCCGAGAAACGGAGTGTCGAAAGTTTAATGAAAAATTGGTTTTTCATGAATTACTCAAAATTGTTTACGGCAATTCTGATTAAACTTCGTGTGTCAGGAATCAACTCCTGAAATTAATGACATCATTTGAGATACATCCTCTATATAAATATATATATATATATACATATATTTTATGTCCCTGTAGCAACTTCAGTGTTATTTTGGCAGTTTATTGTTATAATACGACACGGATGGTATGTATCCTAATTCACAGAAGGGGTCAATAATTGTTTTATAACTTTAAAGGCATTTTAATTGTTATTGGACATGATAATCAGGTCCAAAGTCTTTCCATTAGAGGTTTTAATATCGTTAGTTCAAATGAGTGATATATACGAAATATTGAAATACCCTTAGTTTCTCGCTTGTTATATTCAAATTAGAGCCTGTACATTTATTTCGGATAAGTTAAAATCTAAAAATGTAGGTATATGTATTGAATACATTAATTTTTTTGTTCTAGTACATACCATAATAATGCATCATAGAAGTCATACTCACTATTTAGAGGAATTTGTACTGCAATGAAATGAAATTTGTGAAAAAACTGATACCTTGTAAATAGGATATTCGGAATATTCATAAAATGTTATATATCCTGAAAAAATGTATTTTCAGAAAGATAATGATTTTTTTTTGGGAATGTTTTTTTTTTCATTCATTCAATGACAAAAGATCAAAAAAAAATGAAAATATTTGAATCGACACGTCACAAGGTCAGATACAATATATTTCAAAAATAGAAACCATTATTTCGTGGTTATTCCTGGAGATAATTCAAAACATATTGAATGCAATATTTGTGTAGATTGAGTTCACTTAATGACTCGAGACTTACCCGTAACCAACTCATTTTTGATCACTAATTATATTATGAACTTATCACCGTATAAGGCGACGTCTAGTATTTATAGTCCCATATATACCTATTCGACTCTAATGTGATTACTTCCCCCTACATATGCACCTTCAAGTCGGTATTACAACATTTACAGATGGCATCATGCAATGTCTCCCACATAAAACTAACAATATATTGTTTACTAGTATCGTGGAATATTTTATTGAACTGATGCATGTGAGATGTATGACGAAGGTAATTTTCATCAACTTGCGAAAAGATATGTCTTTATTTCATTCAGTGCGGTATTCTATTATCCTCCTTCGACATCATTGTAATGGTAGCAAGTTGTATTCGGGATTGGTCTGTGTTTGAGCAATTTTTACATCAACATATTGCTCTCGACAAATGGAGCAAAAATAATTTTGCCAAGAAAGTCGTAATCACAATATGATTCAAATGAATCAATAGTTCATTTATTCGATTCAAATATACACGTTTCATTCATTTCATTCAGATTTTTGATAAAATCATGTCGTCATTTTTGATGAACTGGAATGTTTGAATTCATCCATTTGATTTATTTATCGCAATTGAAACTCACTGACAATTCTACTCTGTATTTATTGAGAAAACAACTCCCGAACATCAATTATATCAACTATTATATAAAATAACTTTTCGCCGACTCAGTATAAGATAGATATTGTTGGACTCAACACCAACTAAGTCGGTGTCAACTACAACTCCAATTTTTTATGAAAATTGAAAGCATACAATACTCATGTAATAAAATATCCTACCTAGCAACTACAGTTCAATAACGAATCTATTCATTATCTTGAAGTTAAAAGTTGTGAAATATTTCAAACTTGAGCCAGTCAGACGCTGACCAATTAGAGCTAGCCTCTTACTTTTGCCGCCACTGGACGCCACATTGATTCTTTGTTGAATTTGAGCCATTGGATCCTTTCGCATATATGTTTGTCTGAACTCGTATGACATTCTCTGTATAAGCAAGCCTTCTAGGTTCAATACTTAGATCTCAAAGTTGAGGAACGCTTCTTCACAAATAGAGCATTTTAGCAAAAATCAAGTAGGGAAAATTAATCTTCAAAATGGCAGCATTACGGTTCTGGTACATTTATAGAAACTGTCCACAGTTATCAGAACCACAACAGGCGGCAAAAAATGCAATGGGAATATGGAAGTCTTTTGTAGTTATGACTGTGAAACATAGGACTTGCCTGACATCAAGTCATTTAACACCTAACAAAAATAAGTGAATCATCATAATTTAAGCGCAGAGATGGCAAGGTACCCTTCAGTTCCTAATATAATTGAGCAAAGACGAATAGAAAATGAATAACTATATAAAATAAATATTAATTTCTTTTCAATGTTTGGATACCGAACTGTACACATTTTTAAAGCAATAAGTAAAAAACCCTTTTCTTGCCGTGTGGATGGTTGGTTGAAATGACTATCTTGTATCATTCCGGCACAATCGTTGGCAATTTTTATCTGATGATCAATTTATTAGAAATAGATTCTTCAATATAGTTCTCAGCTACTATATTTTCCATCATCCACCCGCAGGCCATAATCATATACTTTATGGCCTTGATACATGATAAATAACTATTGTTGTATGCCGGACTGTGAAACTCCGTTTGTGTGTTAGTTATAATAATAATAAAGTTATATTTCGATATGCAGAACCCACCAGTGATATAGAAAGTCAGAAGAATAATTGAAAAGAGGGTTTGAATCCTTGTCAAAAGAATTTGATAGACTATTAGATAGAAATATAAAGAGATTGATGATTCATGACGTGAGAAAATAGTGTAACCTACGGGGGGATGGGCATAGTCGTGATACTGCTCTGCTACATGCTTAGGCATGCTTCTTGTACTGCTTTTTCTTCGCACTAGCACCTTCCAGTAGACACATGTCTACTTCGATAATTCATTCTTCATCATTCCAATAACGAAATATTGTTCCGCTCTTACCAAGTCAAGTGATTCAGAAAATAATGCTATAAGCGAAGTTGTGAGTGTTCATCCAGCCTAAGTTAACGATGTGGGCCCCTTTATTGGGTTGAAGAGAATAGAGCAGAAGTGTTGAGTAAAAGTGTAATCGACGGAATAATGGCATATGCATGAAATTGCTCTGCTATTTGCTCAGGCATCCTTCTTGTACTGTATACAGGGTGATATTTAATTTCTTGCACTCCCGTGAAGAACGGGTGTATAATGTCATTCCATAACAAAAGGCAGATGTGAAAATTTTGTAAAAAATTTGTGAAAAGTTCAATTTGTGTTGGAAAATTCGTCGAAATTTTGGGAACAGCTGTCCGCTGAACGTCAGCTGACCGGAGCAGAGCCGCAATAATACTGGAACTCCCGGATGGAATAAAATTTGTGATTTCGAACAGCGGTTTCCACAATTTTTTTTTTCGAATTTTTCCCAACTGCCATTTGTTGTGAAATGGCATTATATACCCGCCCTTCACGAGAGTGCGAGAGGTTAGATTACACCCTGTACGTATTGCTTTTTTCTAGCACTTGCACCCTCCGGTAGCCACATGGCTACTCCAACAATGCATTCTCCAACATTCCAATCACAAAGGCGAAGTTGTTAATATTCATTCAGCCACTGTTGATGAAGTGGGCCCCTTATTGAGTTGAACATCAGAGTACACTATACATATTAACTCACATAAAATACTGTTATATCTATATTAGGGAAAATACTGACAACGTTGAAACTTATTTCTGTTAAATGGGACCCGAATGGTATTGAAAAACCATATAAAGAAAAAGCTCGCGTTTGAGATTGAATTGCACATACTTAACATCTTCAGAGTTGAATAAAGAAATGGATATGTTACAGTATCTTTCAGTACCTATAAACTGAAATTGAATACGGATATTCTCATATCACAGGCACAAATGCCCAGTTAACACAAGCATCTCTGCGATATCGTTTTCTTGTTTATAAATGAGCTTCAATGTGAGGTTCATTTTGTACGTCACTGTTACCAACTGAGGATGCTGAGGCACAAAATTACGTGAAGTTGTGAGGCTCTGAGCTGGTATGTCACATTCACACTATTGTGAGTGACGTTTGGCATAACTTCGTAATACCCGGCAAAATAGAAGATATTGAGATTGTAATGTGATCAACAGTTCACTTCATTCATATGATTTGAAACTTGAATATGAAGCACTTTACTGCCTTCGAAAACCATTGGCAGAACTGCAGAAAAAATCAACGGAACCTTTTACGGAAAGTTCCTTCTTTCCCCAACAAGACTTAAATCATGAGGTCATGTCAGCCTCAGCAGACACCTCTCAAATATTCACAGACATCTTTTATAGTTATAATAAAACGCTAATTCAACGAAATAGAGTTTCATCACAACAAACTTCCTTGAAAATATATCAGAACCCAATAAAATGAATCGGGTTTTATAAGGCCGAGCGAACCTTCAAAAAACAATAGCGCGTGGTAACAGTTCTCAGGAAAATATTCTACTCTTCCTTACCTTTTATTTTTCTTACTTCTTCATGCCAGGAAGCTGGAACGACCTCTGCTCACACACTATATTTTATTTGACCAATTTACCTTATTATTTTCTTTTCTTAATTCAACACAACCATCTCACAACATAGTTTAGGCCAGACTGCCGATTTTGCCCGCATAATCTTGGGTCTACAAATTCTTCCAGACCAGCTTTGAGACTATCCTTAAAACGCGGATCAGTGCATACCTTGATAAAAATAATATTTTGTACAAAAATCAATACAGTTTTCAACAGGTCAAATCAACTGTAGACGCCATATCAGTTCTCACGAATCAAATTAGTGAATACGTAGATAAAAAAGTACCATCCCTATGTATATTCGTAGATTTGAAAAAAGCTTTTGAGACTGTGAGTCACGTTCAACTGTTGGAAGTACTGGACAGCATCGGATTCAGAGGTCTACCGTACTCACTACTGTGCAGTTATCTGAATCAAAGAAAACAACGTGTGAAAATAAAAAACGCGAAGAGTGACCTTCACACTGTTGAGTACGGCGTACCTCAGGGAACCGTTTTCGGTCTCTTCAATATTTACATGAACGATATTTTCTCACTGAATGTGGAAGGTGATATAATCAGTTTCGCTGACGTCACTGCAATTTTTTTTCAATCGGAATCATGGAATTCTCTAAAACAAAAAGCTGACAAAAATTTCAAAACGATAATTAAATGGTTCGAGAGTAAATTACTGAGTATAAATATAACCAAAACATTTTACATTACCTTCACTTCGCACGCCAAAAATCTACAAAATTTCAAATCCCTCTCAATAAAATACGATGATGTAGAACTTTCTGTTTCATCAAGAGATAAATTGAAATATCTTGGTATATATATATTTATATATATAAAACTAGTTAATATTGGGGATTGCAGCAGGTCAAAAGTATATTCCATAGAGATATTTCAAGCTTTCGTATATTACTCATATTATACATCTCCAGGAAACTATAAAGAATACATTTATTATTTGATATGATCTCACTTACATCTATTTGGAGGTTTGTTGACATGTTCTTGTTAAACATAGTGACAACACAGTTACAGAATTATAAAAAATGGTTGCAATTGGGGCAAAATTGCGAATGAAAATCAACAAAAAATTTTGAAATCATTCATCGAAAATTTTCTACTTTTACTTTTTAGGCATCTAGAAGTTTGGCCAATATAATTCATATTACAGTCCTGACAAAGAATGCTATATACAACATTTGAAGTAGATGTTAATGGAATTTTATCTTTAACTTTTGAATAAATTGATCTTGATGTGTTAAACAGAATACTCCTCAGTAAGCTAGGTGGATAACCATTATCTAAAAAAAGTCAAAGTAGAATATTTAGGTTTTTTTATGGAAAGATTGATCTGAGATTTTGAGTACTCTGTATTTCATCTGTTTCACAAGGTTTGTTTTCATAGAACGCTTGTGGTATGACTCGAAGTTAATATATCTGCCAGAACTACATGGTTTCCTGTACCAGTCTATAAGTATTTTGTTATCAGGATAACGTTTAAATTTTGTGTCTAAGAAAGGTACGGAAAAGTTAATATTCTCAGTTTCTATTGTAAACTGAATATGTGGGTCGAAGCTATTGAAAGTACTGAGAATCTAAGTAATGCCATCTTGTGGCAATGCAACAATGATATCATCAACATATTTCTTGAAGAAAAAAAGATCAAATGATAATACTGGAATTACTATGTCTAAGACATCAACCATTACATCAACTTGACTTCCTCAAAACTATTTCAAAGCAACATATGAATCTCGACACAAAGATAATTCATATGTTCCAAATTCAAGGACTATATAATCTCGCCCCACATCATATAAAAAATATAAGAAGTAACAATTCATTCAAAAACGAACTCAAAACCTGGATCTCGAGCTTGCCAAGGATACAGATACACCAATACCAACGTATAATGTAAAAATGTTTACTATCACAGTGACATGCACAGAAACTGATTCACATCTTCATTTGAAAGTTAGAAGATATAATTAAATTGATATATCTAATATTTATAAAACGCCCTTATTATTTAGTTACTCTATTTTATGTTTAATGTTATTGAAATTGTAATTAGCACTCAAATTGTGAAGAACCCACGCACAGGTAAATCCTTCTGTGGGAATTCTATATTTATTCTGTAATTGCCTAGTACAAATTCTGACATACGAATAAATTTGCGAATAAATATTATTATTATTATTATTATTATTATTTTGTATCTCCAATTCATTTTCTGTTATGATCGAATCATCCACAAATACAATAATTCGAACATTTTCTTTTGTAGGTATGAAGGCATAAATTTCCTAATCGTCAAAATATTTTGGCGTATGAACTTCTCTTCCTGTTCTCGTAATTATTGGCTGTTCGGTCCCTATCGTTTCATCATTTTCTTCGTTTAAGTCTTGATTGATTATTATCCATTTTTCATCTGTAAAATCATAATTTACTTGATCTTGTTCTTCTTCATCCTCATTTTGGATTGGCAACAGTGCTGACATTTTTTTTTGTATTTTCCATATCTTTTCTTACAATTTCATCTTCAATGTTTTTATCTTCGAAAAATATTACATCTCTACCATAGGTTATCTTTTTACCTTTTACCTTTTACGTTTTGTTCACTTTTTCAGTAGTTGAACAAGCTAAAAATGCTGTGTCATTTTTATTACTATTTTTTTCTGTCTTCTTTTCAGTCTGCACATTATGACTTATCTTGCTTCTACAATCGATTTTGTAGTGCCCAATTGTCCCACAGGAAGAACATTTCGGCCCCCTTTTCTGGAAACATTTGGAATAACTAGATTATGTGTACATGGCTGTATTGAAACTTGCTGGTCAGCTTGGTCAGCTAGGGCTTTAAAATCTTGCAGTAACTTCACTTTAATAGAGTCACAACTTATCTTGGTCCCGCTACTTTCCAAACCCATAATCATTGGACTGTACTCATCAGGCAAACCAGCTAACAGGAGTGTTCCTACCCATTTATCTTCTACTTTGAGTTTCATTTCGTTTAATTCATATGCTGTGGAAATGATAGTATCACAGTATTCTTCTATTGACTGACAGTCCTCTAACTTTTTAAAACCAACTTTCCTTGTGAGACCTGAGTCCTCAAAAGCCTTCTCTAGGTTCTGCCCAACTTTCTTCAGATGCGAATAGTTTACTTTCCCAACAGACAATATTATTTTTGAAAGAACTTTTTTGTCTTTCATGGTGAATTTCTATTGACTGTAATTGTCTCTTTCAGTCAATTTTTCGTTAGCCACGAATGATGAAGTACCTGCCATTTTTGCGTGTTAGCACCAAAAATGCCTATCCAACTCATTCCGCCGTAGCATTGGGCCCATAACCTGTTGTTATATACTTCGTTTGCAATAAAAATCTCAGAACTGCATTTTATCTATTCATTCTTGATTGAAAAATGTTATCAACTAAACTTGCAACTAACTAAAAACATTCGAGGAATGAGACTGATCACCATTATATTCTTTCACGGCTAAATTCTTGGCACCACCTGGCGAGAACATTTCACGAGAAATCTTGCAAATTCAATGGAATCAACTTGAGGTAAAGGTTAATAAATCTCTCCGATTTTCATAAAACTCTCACAGATAAGTAAAAATAAGTCATACTCTAATCATTAAACGACATCCCTACCGAAAATGTTTCATAGTAAATGATGAAAAAATATATGGAAATTTTTGTGATCCAAGTTGGATAGTGAAACCGGAAATACATCAGTATTTGAAAAACATTACAGATACATATTCCTTCAATTCCTAATGGCATTTCCTAACGTGAATCTATGACATTTCAGTGTGTTTTTAGACATGACTGTTATCTGTCTCTATCAGCGATTCCTGGGATGAATGCTACATGTTTTTATGAGATCATTCAGGTTGAATATAAATGAGAACGCTTGAGATTTTATAGCAGTCAATTCCTTTGAAAAAAAAAATGATTTATATTCTGCGTGATTCTTACAAAAACTGAATAAATAATCCAATGGATTATTATATGCACATTCTGAAATAATAATTCTACCTCACACACTAACTGTGACTACCTACGCTAGTTAAACTTAAAGCTATAGGCAACATATTTACAATTCAAAAGAATATAGAGGCGCGATGCGGAAACATCTGGAAAATTCGCCCGCGCTCTGCACTTAATAATAATAAAAACTATATGTATATACAACAAGACCAAAAGTCTTATGTTGGGGCCATGTCGGGATATTATGAAAATTAGTCTTCTTCTACTTGAGGAGTCGGACCTGAACACTTTTTGGTGCAGGCGCAAGTCGAAGGTCGTTGGTTGCGGGTTCGACTCTGCCTTTAAAGACAACGTGGCAGTTAGGTCCAAACTGTCGTTCAACTTGGAACGGGCTGACCCAGGTCTGGTCAAAGTTTTTCCAGCCCTTCTGTCTGGAATTTCTGCATAAGACTCATTGTCCTGGTTGAAACTTCATGGGTTGGTCATTAGGATTCCGGTAATGTTTCTGCTGATACGCAACGCGCTCCACCCTATTCGTATTAAGATGCCTTCTCTGGCCTTGGGCTGGTGTAATCCATTCTCCTGGTAAATATCATATCATAATATAAGTAAAGTACTGGGAGTAATCCCCGTAGCGGCGTTATAGCGTGTACGCAGATCAAAAATAATGTCGGGGACCTGCTCTTTCCATATAGACTCTTCTCTATATATAAGGAGGCTGCCCGTAGCATCTTTTTGAATTCTTGTACCATTCGTTTCACCGGATCTGATTGTTGATGGTACACAGGTTACTATTTGATTTCGATCAGCTTATTTGCAGCAAAATTTTCAAAGACTCGGCCTTTGAACTGGGCTGCACTATCGGAAATCATAACCTGAGAAAATGGTTTTTCATAAACAAAATGTTTAAAATTTATGTTTCAAACGGGGTGTTATGACATGCCCCCCTTTTGAGGAATCGCTCGCTGCAGAATTTTGGAAAATATCAGATGTCCAAATAGCCAACATCTGTTGCTTTATTCAAAGAATTTACAAACATGTTTACATAAATGTGGACGTTTGTCCCGAGCCCAACGGCGTACAATATACTATCCTAAGGTTTACAATGCTAACTTACTCTAAGTTACAAGAGGTCCTTAAAATTAAATATTCACAAAATGTTGCATTGCAACTTAAAAACGACAAAGGTTTTATTATTACTGAGTACAGTTTGAGAAGAATATTTACAAGGGGCACTCTGAACTCTGTCACTTGTGGTTCCCTCAGGGAATGAAGTCGGGGAAAAAGTGTTATATCTAAACAAGCATCATCCTCTACGAGGACGGAATCAGGGTTAAATTTGCTACACATTATTCATCGTCACTATTGTCTCCTCCTGGAGGCGGAGGTTCTATTTCTGGAGGAGGTAGTCGGGGGTCAAGTTCTGCTTGTCCCGCACGATACTCCGGGGCTAAGCTTAAGTCATCTACGTGGACATTTTGTTCAATTCCACCTTCAAGGACAACAAAACAATTGGGGCCAATCACTCTTTCAATTTGGTAAGGGCCAACCCAAGTAGGGCCAAAATTTGTTTTATCTCCCAAATTTCGGCCAACTGTCCGCATTGGAAAAATATAGGTTGGTTATCAGGGTCAGGGTGAAGTTTACGTTGATATTCCGCAGTAGCCGTTGGTGCTTCGGCCACTCGAGCTTCTCGATTACTATTTCTAGGTGCTCTGCGCAGCTGTGCTAGAGAGATCCAGTCTCCGGGGTTAGGAAGTTCATACCCAAGAAGTAGCATGCTCGGGCTGGTACCCGTGACAGCATTGTGACGAATACGCAAATTAAATTTTATACTGGGAATTTGTTTTTCCCACAAATTTTTGGGTTCATTTAAAAGTGCTGCTCTGAGCATGTTTTTGATTTCTTGGCATCTCCTCTCAACAGGATTTGTTTGTTGATGATAGACTGGAGACCACTTCAGTTCTATCTGGAATCTTTCAGCGAAAGTTTCAAAAGTGCGGCCTTTAAACTGACTGGCACTATCTGAAATAATCATACGAGGATAACTCCATCTATTAAAAACGTCCTCCTGTAGGAGTCGTGCTACGGAGATGGCATTGGCTTGTTTAACTACTTCAACTTCCATCCACTTACTAAAGCAGTCTGTAGCTACTATAACATATTTGTTTCCTTTCGCGGAAACAGGACAGGGATCCATAACGTCCACAGAGACAACATTCCACGGTTTCTCCGGGAAGTTAGGTCGCAAATTAATGAGTTTTTGAGGTTTGGATGCCTTCGTCATCTCGCAAAACCAGGCACTGAGTGACATACTTGTGCACGCGATTTCGAAGCGGGGCGAGTTGATAAGTACGAGCTACTTTTCTGTAAGTTTCGTTCATGTCATCATGGAAAAGACGCATTACGTTTGGAAAGAAATCCTTTGGAATTACTAATCGTTGCTCATCGCCAAGCTCCAATATAATATAATTGTCCTTCGTCTAGAAGAAACTCACGCGCAATTCGTCTCTCATAATCAGAGGGGTTCGCAGCCTGTCTCGCTTGCAAGATTCTTTCTATAAACCGTTGCAAACTCGGACACCCCACCTGTCTTTGCATAACCTCCTCGTAGAAGGTACGAATTTGAGACAATTTTTCAGGGGCATATTTCTCCACTGTTTCCGTGAAAATTTCCTCCCGGATTTCCTGTATTGGCTCGTGCTCAATAATCGGGAAAAACATTCTCTCAGTGTCTTCAGAAATATCCTGACCGGTTCCCTCGTCAACGGGGTTCCGTGAGAGATAGTCTGGTAGTTGGTTTAACTTGCCAGGTACGTGAATGATAGTTAAGTCGTATTCTTGGAGCAATAACAACCAACGAGTTAGCTTCGCTTTCTCGTCCTTCATTTTCGAAATACAAAGTAACGCGGAATTATCCGTGTAATTTAAAGGGTTTGTCTTGCAAAAAGTGTTTGTATTTGCGAATTGCCCAATTAACTCCCAAACACTCAATCTCGTTGACATGATATTAGCGTTCAGTGCGATTCAGCTTGGCACTGGCGTAAGCTATGATATATCTATCATGTCAGTAAGCGGTGCAGCGATTTCGGCAAAGTGTGGGATGTATTCCCTCAACCAACTTGCGGTTCCCAAGAACGCGCGAAGCTGTCGAATTGACTTGGGGGTCGGAAATTATTTATATTTAAAATATGGGTTTCCTGGGGTCGGTTACCTTCAGCAGAGACAATTCGTCCTAAATATTTAAGTTCACTTGAACCGAAACAACATTTTGCGGGGGAAAGCCAGAGACCATGTGACCTGAGTCTCTCTAATATCCTACGAAGATGATCTACGTGTTCATCTATATCGTGGGAATACACAATTATGTCATCCAAATAGATTTTGCAAAATTGGTCTGTGTAACCCGCCAACACCGAAGACATCAGCTTCTGAAAAACTGCTGGCCTGTTTTTCAGTCCGAAGCTCAAAACTTCAAATTAATATACTTCCGGAGCTCCGAATGCCGTGTATTTTTTTGATTATTTAGAAATAGGAGCTTGCCAGAAGCCACTTCTAAGATCTAGATTTGAAAATATTGTAGCACGGCCCATTTTTCGCACAGTCTCTTGAATAGCTATAAGATTTGGCGCCTATGAAATAATGAGCTTATTTATTTCTCTGTAGTCCACGCAGAAACGGAGTTATCCATCCTTTTTCGCACTAGAACTACAGGTGAACAGTATGGGGAATCGCTCGGGGTAATAACTTTGGCTTCAGACAGTTTTCTGATTTCTTCGTGTACGAAAGCCTTCCTTTCCTCGGATATCTTGTAACGGCTAGTTTTGCGTTACAACAATCAAATTCCCAAGGTTCTCTGAAATAGATGAATCACCCTGTGATCTTCATTTAAAGGCTGGGAAGTTGAGATATCGAATACCGCACAAAAAGGTGTACTTGACCGTAGGTAGTTCAATACTTTTTTTTTGGACCTGAACTGGATATGCGGCGATAAAAATTTAGATATTTTTCTTGAAGATGGGTGACGAACGATTCATGAAGTACTGATTATTTTGTTCTTCCATTATTGGGATTTTTCTTCGTGAAACTTATGTAATACTAGTTCTTCTTTGTGAGTAACTTGTGTAGTTAGACCTGTAAAACTAGTACCGTTGAGGGATTTAGGTTCGTTCACGTCATCTCCACGTATCTGTAAGTAATTTGTATTCCTATTCAGTTTCTGCAATTCGAAAGCAAATCATTCTTTCAGGTAACACTTTCCACCACAGGATAACGTTGCTATTTCCTGTTTTACGTTTATTGTTACCAAAGACCCTCCATCAAAGAGGTATGTCATATTTATGCAATTATTCACTCTGGCGCATTCTGTGAGCAATAATAATTTAAGGGTCTTTGTATGGGGCTAACCGCTCATTGGGACGATCTCAGTCGAAGATATTTGGGGCAAAATCCAGTAACGACCGTATAGTTTTCGCTTCAGCAGACCTTGGAAAGTGTACATTTATTTTGGGATACGGCACCCGAGATTGAAGTTTGAATAGCCGCTATAGGACATCGGAACCTCCAGATATTTATAGATAAGATGCATGATTTTTGTTTGTGAATTCACGAGATTTCTATATACATATTTTTTTTTATCTTTATATTTCATACGCCTTCATACAGGGCTATCCTATTGACAGTGTTCTCTCGAAATCATAGTGTAAACTTTACGTGCGCACGTTCAGTGGATAGCTAACAGATACAAATATTTCAACTCCACCAACCCCCTTCATTAGAAGCTATATCACTGCGAACATATCGTAAATAAAAAGGTCACTATCACCTCAAGTGGTAGCTTGTGGCCTGCAATTAGTTTATAATCACCATTTTCTTCCTTTTTTGTGTGTGTTTACAAACATTTGAATAAAGAAAGGGGGGCTGTTCAGAATATAGCTTCCTATTTCATTTCAATCTCCTATTGCTAGGTATGCTGAAAGTGGTCCTATAATATAACATCGAATAAATGTGATTTATTGTACAGGGCGGTCTCCAAAAGAATTGGAGATTTCCAATTGAATCTGCGACCACAAACTGGTGGCGCCCTTTCATTTATTTTCTTTTAGTATCAACTTTATTATTTAATCATTTAATTATTTAATTCTAACCCAGCCTACTCTACGACTGAGCGCCGTGCATTTTGTGTAGCGCGCTCGCCGCATTCCGTTCTGGCTAAATTGCAGAATTAGAAGCGTTACAATCTTCACGTAACGGAATTGCCTAAACGATCTCTCTTGATGTACTCGAATTTCATGAACTGCAGCTTTTGTTATAGGTTGACGAATAGTTTCCTCAAACACATCGGGGAAGTCGGCTAAAATTGATATCACCTTATCCTTCGTGTCTGGTGAAAACTGTTCAAGAGAAAATTCGGGTATATTCTGTACTTGTCTCTCCGAGACAGCGTTCCAGAATATTGTTCGTTGCGGTTTCGAACCCACATACATACACTTTCGTTTGAGGTCGAGGATAGCCTCTTCCTTCATCAAGAAGGGCCTCCCTAAAATAACAGGCTCATTTAAGATTAAAATTGTGGCTGAAATATCATATTTAATATCATCGGGAGTAATATCAGTTTTAAGCTGTCCCAAGCTATAACTGGAATTATTCTGACAACCAAGTTGTACAGAAGTAGGGCATGGAAGATTAGTTAAATCTCTATTTTCAAAAAAATTTGCACGGACAAAGTTAGCACTCACACCGGTATCAATCAGGGCCAATACCTGTTGGCCATTGATTTCAACCTGTATACGTGGGAGTGTTTAATTTATTGGAACTCCATCACTGAGTGTAATCAGAGTTTCAGGGGAAATACTTCTGCGTTTAACATCCACCAGCAAGAGTGGTTCAAATGTTGCGGTGTGGTGACCGAGGTCCTGCTCAACAACCACCGACGAGGAGAGCTTTCAGTACCACGGGAAGTGTTTATGCGTTCAACGTCCGCCGACGAGGGCTGGTTAATATTTACAGGGGGAGACTTATTTACACGAAGAGCAGGGGGTATGTAGCGACTTAGTTTCGCTGGAGATGGGTCATCGCCACTGGAGACACATCTCGAGAACGGTTTCCCGACTGTTGGGATTCTATTTGATTAAGGCGAGGATTTCTCTGCGAGGAATTTCCTCGATTATCAGAGTTTGAATAATTTGATTCGTTATTACGGCTCGGGCCATTATAAGAGCCACGGCCTTGATTAGAGGGGTAATTTCCTCTATAAGGGTTATTGTTATTCCTCCAAGAGTTTTCCTGACTCGAGAAATTTCTATTAAAATTTTGTGCTGGTCCCGAGGATCTCGGTTCAGACCTGTTGTTAGAAAAATTATTATTATTATTCGAATTATTATTGTTCAAATTATTTGGAGGGTTTGGTTTGCTCCCTGAAGAAGAGGTCGATTTCGAAGCACCAGGTCCTTTTACAAAATCTTCCTCAAGTAGCTCGCAGAAGCTAGAAAAAAATTCAACATTTGAGAATACTTCTTATTTGCGGAGTGAGAAGTTCAATTATAATATTAATGCAGTCTTGTTGCATCATAGCGGGCATTGAATGGCGTGCTAATGCAGTTTTTTCAGATATACACGCACCCACGGGTTCTTAAGCTTGTTTGTGTCCGTGAAACTTGGACAATAATATAGAACGAATTTAGGGGCTATCAAATTTTTGATATAATTTTCGGAGAAAATCTCTCCACGACATGTCAATTCCGCTATAGAAATTTATCTACGTCTGGGCATCACCTCGAAGCTGATTTTTTACGTATAAAACTAAATCATCTGGATCAGTCTGAGTTTTATTAAATTCACGTTCGAGTTTTTTAATAAATGCTTGGGGGTCTCCGTCTCCACCGGAGAAAACGGGGAGTCGAGTTTTGTCAATTTTCTTTACGTTCGAGGAGTTGTTCTTCACAAGCTCTCGAAAAAGTTTCACAAGTTCCTGCATCGAGACACTCTGAGCGGGTTCTTGTTTATTATTCATTGGGGAAACATTGAAGAGTCCCATATTTCTTCCTGTAGGAATATTAGGGTCATTATATTGATTATTTTGATATGAAGGGCGCCACCTACTCTCAATATTACGGTCCTGAGCAGGAGGGGACGTGAAAAGTTGTTCGAAAGGGTAAGGTATACTTCTTATGTGATTTCTCACAGAAGAAAATGGTAGTGGATTTCGAACGAAGTCGTCTGACACTATATGCCAGTTGTCATCCCCGAACATGCCTGCGACATTTTGAGGACTCGAAAGAAATGCATTATTTGCTACAAAATTATATCCACTAACATCAGGAGAGTATCGAAACTTTTCACGTATATTCCGGTTAATAGGACTTCTCTCAACTTGAGAGTGCGAAGGAGTCAGAGTATCCTCGAAAGTGAGCTTAGTAGCCACTCTGTGGTAACCAAATTCAAAATTTCTGAAAGGGTTGCTGGTAACTCGCAACGCGGCCCCACGCTGGGCGCCATGTCGTGAAGGCGTTGTTTCGTGATTGCAAAATTCCAACGGAGTTTTACTTTCACCTACCCCGCTAGCAGTGGGTCTCCTGCCGCCATTACGCCACTGGTTTGAATCCATGATTCAGAAACCAAATATTTTGTTTTTGTCCTATTAAAGAAATACCACTCCTGAAATCTATAGCTATATCTGTCGGATTTCTCATCAAAATCGGACAGATTAAAATGATTTGAAATTGAATCGCGAAAGCATTGTCTGATTCCTTCCGAAATCGACGTGTTCTGAATTACGTAAAATTTTATGAAAAGTAACTATCGAATTTCCTCGGAAATCAGACAAAAGGAACTGTCGGATTTTTCATTAAAATCTGACAAGTTTGGAATATTTGAAGTTGAAGAAATATTCAGAAAGTGACAGAGTAATTTCAGAATTTTCTATAAGAAATATACAGTTTGGCTAATCGTGGTAATGTTTATAGTCTGAGTTGCCAGAGTATTGTAGGACCGAATTCTTTGTTATCAGTTCAGAAGAACTATTTGTAGGCTAGAACTACTCTAGCAAAACCGACTTACTGAAAGAGAAAATATTTAATCGGGATTTGCCCGGTACTCAATAATCACTATAAAAATAAATAAAAAGTTTTTTACTTGAAAAAGAAAAATGTTCAGAGCCCTGAAGGGCTGCTAAGTATAAAAAGTGTATACTGGAGAATTGTTGAATTCTTACTTCCCACAGCAGTATGCAGGTCGTCCAAAAATGTATTTGAAAGTGTCTTTACTTTGAATATATTTACACCTTTTTATTATAGTCACCCAGTGAGCCTGAACAGGTCTCACGAATTTTCTTTCTTCTTTTCAGGAAAGGGAGTTGGGACAAAAACGCTAGGATTTCCAAAATACAACTAGTTGAGCTCGTCTGCGTCCAAACTAGTAGCGGGCCTTAGATTCCTCCAAATTTTCAACAATGAAAAACCAATTTTACTTCAATTTCTCTCGGGAAATAAAAATCGATTTCTTTTTGCTCAAAGAAATGATTTTAAGAAGCCTTTCAAAGCCAAGCTTCAAAAGATCAGGCGACTAATCGCAGGTATTTACGTGAAATATATTCCAAGAATGATATTTCATAAAAAGTTAAATAGTCTTGACAGTAGCTACTCAGTATACCACTTCAAAGACTTGAATTTACAGCAAAGTTACAACGCGATAGCTTTTAAGATACCAAAATAGAACTGGCTAAGTCGCGAAAACGACTTATATTTATACGGTGGTTCCGAACCGCTAGTAGGCGGGACCTAACGGAGAAATTGGTTTTTCATAAACAAAACGTTTAAAATTTATGTTTTAAACGGGGTGTTATGACACCGCAGAAAGACTCGTGCTTTCGGTACGGCTGGACATGTTATGTATGCTGTGTTTTAACGAATATATTACCATATTGCCATATTGTGACAGGCTCACTATTTGTACACTTCAATTTTGCGCTATGAAATGTGGTCTAGGCCGCAGCATCTTTCGAGTTAAGGGAAAAGCACCCCGTTAGAAATCTCCGATTAGAGATACATTCGTTTCATACATTCAGACATTTGGAGGTTTCTGCTCACGATTTGTAGAAGAACCATGCAGTTCATTCTAAAAGAAACGAAAGCGGTTTAACAACGAATAAATTTGACATACGAGAGTAATAATAAGTAGATAAATTAATTCTCTATGATCCGATTATGATAAAAAAAATATTCGCAATTGAAGTCATTTTGATATATATAAATATATAGTAAGAAAAGAATGTGTTTTCGAGAGGGGACTGTGATCAACAGGAGGGGAAAATTTAATGGACACGCCCTCCATTATATAAATAAGCATCCGTGGACACGTGTTTCGAGCTTGCTCAAGGCTATCATCAGTACGGTGAAAACAAGTGTAAGGATGTGCAACACTTGATTGCAGCTGAAACAACAAACAAGCGGAGTCAACAATAGGAAGCCAACCTGTTGATCATAGTCCCCCCTCGAGAGCACATTCTTTTCTTACTATAATTCTTGGACCCGGATGTTCACGTAGGTAGATATAGCTGCCTCCGCGGTGACGTCGATTGATGCCTTGTAAGCACGAAGTGTTTCGACTAAAACCACAAATGTGCGGTTGGAAAACAAACTTCAAAACACCATTTTGTGTGTTCCAAGAATTCGGAAAATATTTGTTCACAATTTTGCCCCAGATCAATATCAACTTGTGTTATTCGTGTTCTGAATTCTTGTAAATTGTCACTTGTATATTTCCTTATTTCTTTTATTACCGGTTCATTGGAATGGGAATCTGTCATTATTTTCCATCTGAAGATTTGTCCAGTATGGTCTGAGAAACCCGTGTCAATAATTTCGTTTTCACAATTTTTTTTCTAAATTGGTAATTGGTAATCGATTCCAGTGCTAGTTATTTTGACTCCGTATTTTGCCACCCTTGTTGGCCCCATCGTCATCATTTTCAGTTTGTAAAAGTCTATTAAGTCAAGTAATACCTTTCTGTGAGTACAGTCTTTTTTTAAGAAATTTATATTGAGGTCGCCAGTAATGATAATTGATTTATACTCTTCTGAAACTTACGTTAAACTTACGTTATTTCTGTCAACTATTGCCGATCCACCATGATCTAACTCTGGTCTGCAGTATTTTGATATACATGAATAGCCTGTTATATGGGTATTTTCCAATTGAATATCGGTCAGTGTTCACATATACGAATGAACCAAGGTTGTTTTTCTTGGCAGAATATTTCGAGTAAATTGATTTTGTTCGCCAAGCTTTGAGTATTAATATAAAAGAGTTTCGTAAGAGTATCTTCTTTATTTTCAATTGTTCTTCCAGAATCGTCGTCATTTTCATCCAGTTTTTTTGTTAGTTCAGGTTTTGGTCCTCCTGGCCGGAAATTAAATCTGTTCACAACCGCTCCTCGTGGCCAAATTTCATGGTTATAGACTTCTTTTACATGTTCAATTGGAAACTTTGAAATCATGGAACATTTTCCATGTTTTTTGCTGAGCAATTCAAATTGAAATGGGATATGGGGGACTGTTTCAATGAGTCCTCTCTTGAGATCATCTATTGTGGCGGATTCATCTAACCGATAAACATGTAGATAACCGTATTTTTTTGCAGTTTTCACACATTGGATATCAGTGTTTGTTCCTACAATTGGTGTACGTCTATGATTGTATTGTTTTCGTCCTTTATGATGCACTTCAGTGTTGTTGTGGAATTCCCAATGACGAATGTTCAGCTGTATGTTTATCGTTTTTTTTGTGTTCAGTGTGTTTTATCGATCTAGTGTTTTCGATTTTTTGTGCGGCATGTTTCGTTTGCCTTGTATTTATTGCCTTGCTGTATGTAGGAGACTGTGAATTTGAGTTTTCTGCTACCTGAGAAACGCTTATAGATAGTGTTAGGGGTACTATTCCAACATCCGTTTGATATTTTGGAGATTTTTTCAAAAATTATATAATTTTTCGAGGTCTAAGATACGTTGGTCTAATTCACTTACGAGTCTATTGAGTCCGTTCCCTTTTGATACTGAGACTTCCACTTGGATCTTGTTTTTAAGACAAGATTGTTACTATACAAATCTGTTGAACTATGGCTGTCAAAGAAATCGTGAAATGTGTTTTCGTCGATTACTAGTTCACTTTTAGAGATAACTTCTAGTTTTTTTCGGATATCGCGCAATTGTTCACTCGCGTTCACTTTTGTTGTGAGTTTCGCGAATACTATCAAATCGATCAGCTCTTTATCGGCGGCCATGTTTCTCATCACTTCTAATACTTACAGTGTACAGTGTACTTGTTTACATGTCACGTAAAGGAAAAAAAATTATATTGTTTGAGAAATATAGTACACTAATAATTGGAAAAAATCGCTGTTGTTGAGTGGTAGATAGTAGGCTCGTAGTGATGAGTGGTTGGCTGACGTTCAAGAGCCTATGATCCACTGTGTTTTAGAAAAATGTGGTGAGAAATATCCATCACCGAGTTATTACTTTCGAGTAGTTGAAGGCATGACTTTGATAAAATATGAGTGATTAGAGGTAGGAGCTTTGCAGCGTTGACTCAAGGCATATGTGTCATTGTTCGACAGGTCACCTGAGCTATCAATTGAGCAGCATGTGGAGCTTGCAGCGAAAACCAATTGGTTCGGTTGATGAGTAATTCTTGGTCTGTGTGTCAGATTCTAGAGATTTTGAGAAAAATGTCACTTGAACTCAATAATAGCGAGAATTCAGAGTCTGTGCTATTTAAATTGATTTTGATCTGGAGGGTAACGCTACCTATTGAGTGATAGTTGTACATTGCATATTACCACTTACAGGTTTCTATTTTGTGAGAGTGCTGGATAGTTGAAGAAAATATCAGGAGATGGTGTGGTGAAGTATTTTTTATAGAGTGAAACTTGGCTCAATAATCATCTGTCTGCCTGACACTCGTCGTTTTGGTAACATACTTCAGTATAACTGGGGCCATTCAAGTATTACGTAAGCACTAAAGGGGGGTGGGGGAGTCTTTGATTTGCTTATTTTTGACGACATGGGGGATGGACGGATCTGGATGGTGTTACGTCAGCAATATTTAATAATTCACTTTTTCGGATTTTCTGCAAAATTTAGTCGATTTTGATTTGAACGCATTTGGCAACCCTATTTAAAAATAAAAAAATGGCATGAACATCTTATAATGTATACTGTCTTTACAATTATTAATTACAGATTCATTGGGGCGTCAAAATAATTATCTGCTAGTTCAAATCATTCATCAAACAATATTTATTTTTTTCATTTCCTGAAATTTAGAATATAATAATAGATCATTTCGAAAATAAATGAAACCACTCACCCCAAAGTCGTCAACCACCTCGCACAGAACTTTTGTACCAATAGTAGGAAATTTTATAATTTTTCTTACCTGTATATGCTATTTATATTACAAGTACGAGAAATTTAGAGAATTATTGGGAAAATTCAGTTGGCAGAACACTCTGCAACTTTTCAGGAAAAGTATAAACTATATGGTCTTACCTTATAAATTCTCACTTTCAAACCGACTGTTATCGCAGTTAAATTTACCTACCCATTTTATAGAGTTGAGAGAGTTAACTTTGTGGCAAATACTCGGGTATTGTCGAACGGCAGTCTCAAAGTTAAATGAATACAACTTCAGGATTTTTGAACGGAATTCCGTGAATTCTACTCGATGAGGTTAATAATCGAACGCAAAAATACTAATATACATGTTTACGTAAGCATGGGTGGGGGGTGGTAAGAGCTATGCTTACTTTTGCTGACGATGAGGGGAGAGGCGGTCAAAAATTACAAAAATTGTGCTTACGAAATATTTGAACGGCCCCAGTCTGTCAGATGTCATTACCATATTCAGTCACCTGTCTCGTTTAACTCTTTGTTCTGAGGCAAGAGCCTGTCATGCATCATCTGCCCGTGTGTCATGTGCCACTAGTAGTTTCTAGTCATTAGCGATATCTATAAGTCAGTGAATGTCATAATAATATTCATTTCATCGTCAGCGACGTCTATAAGTCAGTAAGACGTCTTAATCATATTCATTACATCATCTGCCAGAATGTCACGTGTCACTCGTCTTTTTGAGTCACCAGCAACATCTAAGAGCTTGTCAGATGTTATCTGTCTCCCGTCACGTGTCACTTGTCCTTACGAATCACCAGCGACATCTAAGAGCCTGTCAGATGTCATCCGTCAGCCCGTCACATGTCATTCGTCGCTCCAAGTGATCCATAAGTCTGTCAGATGTCATAACCATATTCATTACGTCAGCCAGTCATGTGTCATTCGTCATTCTGAGGCATTAGCGACATCTATAAGTCTGTCAGACATGAAGCGTCACCCTGGGAAAAATACGTGTCACTTGTCCTTACGAATCACCAGCGACATCTAAGAGCCTGTCATATGTCATCCGTCAGCCCGTCACATGTCATTCGTCGCTCCAAGTGATCCATAAGTCTGTCAGATGTCATAACCATATTCATTACGTCAGCCAGTCATGTGTCATTCGTCATTCTGAGGCATTAGCGACATCTATAAGTCTGTCAGACATGAAGCGTCACCCTGGGAAAAATACATAAGCATCGTAGTGTCATATATATATTCTATAGTTTTCTACTTTATATATATATATATATATATATATATATATATATATATATATATTTAAGAAGTCACATAACACCTATTTATTAGATTATTGTAGGGATCATCTCCAAAAAATAGTTCTGAGAATTTGGGGCCATCTTTCTTTCAAAAACCCACATTCACCATGCAATTCTTGTATAATGAAAAATGCAAGATGAACTTGAAGATGAACATCAAAGTGTGTAAACAATTACCGAATTTCATAAGTTCAATTTTCAAGAACAGGTGTGTACATGTATCTCAATCCACACACCATAAAGGAATGACTAAAATACAATATAGGAAAGGGTCATCAAAATTACAGTGACAATGAAATTATTACGTTATTTTCTCCCAACTTTCAATAAATAATTATTGATGTTATAATATTTGCCTAACATTATTCAGTTGATTTTGACATGAAAACGAGGCTAAATCATTTAGCACATTTACCATGGATATTTCGGCGAATATGTACATATAAATAGCTGATCAATTACTTCGTAATTCAGTTGAACTCAACTCCTTAGTACCAGTGACATCTTAAGAAAATATGTACCTATTGTTGGTGAGTACAACGTTTACGATTCTTCAAACCCCGCTTTTCATTATAATGGTATAATGGTTCAGGACATTAGTACTTTCCGAAGTGGAAAATGTTCGAAGGAAACACTGTAAAAGTAATGAAAAATTATAGCTCAAACTATTGAGAACACTGCATAAAAATCTCTCTAAAAATACATCTTCAGGGTCCAAGTGTCCACAGATCATAAAAAAACAATACAGCTTTTAAACTGTATAAAAAAATGAGCTTGGTAGCTATCGGTGACGAGTCAGAAAATCGCTTCTCTGAAACACCACAAGAAGTTTTTCATAAATAGTCTCATGACCGATTATCTTCTGAAGTGTCAATCGTTCCAATAGTAGTAGTATAATAGAAATTGACTTGTTAAATTCAGTCCTCACAGTCCCTCAACGAATGGAGAACTTATTGCCTCAGGAGGAATACAGTCTCCGAAATATTTTTAAAAAATGCCCAACTTCTTTACCTTGGTTCTTCCTCAACGACGTTCTCTGGACATGATAATACATTCGTTCTTTGAATAGAAATCAGAAGATGAAAAAATAATATCCTCCAATGAATTTCATTGAGCTTCTTTAATATTACCTGTCTATTCTCATGTTTTCTCATGAACAGTACAAAGTGATCCTTCGCATTCTTCATATGTATTTATGTAACGATAATCAAGCTAAAGGAATTATTTTGATGTAACATCAATCAGAGACCAATAATTCCATACAACGAAACCGTGATTTTAGCAAGTTTCACAAAGAGAAGTCTTTAAATTGTTTTTTTGTCCGTTCTAATCACTACCTGTCAATGAACTTTTGTACCAATAGATTGATACTGATCTTTTTTCAACTTTCATAAAAATATTAAAATTTTAGTTTAGTTAGCTCTATGTAAGTGGAAATTTTCAATAACATATTTCTCAATAACAGTTCGACTTCGAAGCTGTATTGATGATTTTTAATTTTCTGTTTCGTGCATTTTTTTAAACAAGTGTAATTTGAGTTTGTTGTTCTGTTATCAATTCTAGCGAGCAGTGATTCGAATAATTTTTTCATTGATGAAAAAATGGGGATAAAAAGAAAATTTCTTGTATGCAATATCAATTCATTCTCATAACTAACAAAGTGAATAACATTTTTTCACTTCATAAACAATATACTATGAATATATCTTGAATGATTCGATAATATTAGTTTAAACACATTCATGTATTTCTAGGTTGCCTTATCTACTCTCTTGGCCCCGGCGCTAACCAGACCTCAAGAGCCGCCGGCCTCAATATCTCCTCAGGCAGCTAGAGTTGTAGAGACATCTCCCATCCCCATCGTGAACCAAACTGATGAAACTAACCCCGATGGTAGCTTCCGATTCAGGTACACAGTTAATAATAAGTTGGTTTTGGTGGAGACTTCAAAAGTATGAATTTAAAAAGTATCGTGCAAATGAAGGTGATTTCAATCACATAATAAGACTATAGTGAAATCCAGCAAACTATTCTGAATTTTAATATTTTATTTGAACTTCATGTAATGTTTATTGTACGGAATATAGTTCACACCATCAATTGTGTATGGGTACGGCAAAGAAAAATACCTGGAATGAAAAGTTTCACCAGTCTTCCAAAGAAAAAAGAAGTTTCATTGGTCCTATGTAAGTAATAACAGGCACGCATGTACATTTCGATAAATGGAGAAGTACTTAATACCTCCATTATATCAGTCGAATTGAATATATAGGGTGAGTCAACAAGATTTCCGTGGTCAATTGGTCCGTTGTGAATCACTATTTCGATTTCTTATATTTTCTTTGTCAAACGGACCATATGAGATATCTTCCAAAATTATTTCAATTCATATAGGGTGCATTGTGGAAGCGTGGCTTTTTTCAAATGAAACACCCAGTATATTTTCATATATTCCGATCCGCTGTTTTTATTCTTGATGTCATGTGCCTATACAACTTATTTCCGATATATTATATATCCTACAAATGCACAATGGTCTTATTTCGTATCTCAGTTGGAATTGAACTGTATATAAAAAATCAAATCAACAAAATGATTATACAAATCATCATATTTATTCAAATCAGACCAGACATAAGACAACAATAATTAATGCAGCAAATGTTCGATGTGTTTGCCATTTTCACTAATACGCACCTCAATCGATTCCGGATATTAATCTCCACACATTCCAGCATGTCTTCTGAAATTTTCCCTTCTATATTTAACGCGATGGAATCAAAATATAGATCAAAACTAATAAATTAGGGACAAATTTTCAAATTCGTCAATAAATATCTGAGAAATGTATTATTTGAGTTTACGTATTTTAGCGCGGAATGTCTGTGGTCTTTGCTCGCTTTCGACGAAATATGACATCCGAGATCGCTACACTACAATAGTTCCTTAGCTGCGACAGGGTTCTCATTTATGTCGAGTGATGTCACAAAGCAGATAAAATGATTGTTCCAGAGTTCTATAACTTTTTCTTTTCTAGAGATATTTTAGTAATTCTTATTTTTTTTATTTCAATTCAATTTTCACAATTCATCCATAATAGATGAAGAGCTGGCTACGTGGAGTACGGGTGACTCGGTTTAGTGTAAATTTTAGCATTTACAGGGTCGGTTGTTCCCAACGTACCGTGAGACGGTCCATCAGAAGGCACCCTGGAAGAATAACGCGAGGGTAGAGGGTTAAATATGCATTTTTTTACGTTAACTAAGTCATAAGATCCTGTACTGAAAATTTGCAGAATAATCGGAGGTTATACAAATAAGTAGAGAAAAAATCTGCAGAAAACTAGGTGGAAGATAAAGACCCGCCAGAAGGCGCTAATGTTGTGAAAAATTTTGCAATAATTAAGTGACTTGGTGCACTTCTGGCAACTCTATACTTATTCTGTGACTCAAAACTGGATTGCCTGCAAAACGCCAGAAGGCTAAGTGGAAGAATCACAAAGATATTCGCGATACTATGAGCGTCGGTGGCCCACTCTATGATAAATTTTTTTTATATTTTATATTTTATCTAAGGTGCACTTCTCGCGATTTGTCAACATAATTTAGGATATTTCATGACACCATTAGACGAATGCCAGAAGTCAATTAGGAAGATATACGTATTTATGAAACATGAATGTGAAGTCCACTACCATCTCTGAGACCATCCTGTGTTGACTGGGAAATTATCTACAAACTACTATTATCGTTTATTTACTACCCAAATGGGCCACCATTGGACAAAACCCTGCATAAAATAAAAGAAATGCTAATTATATGAAACACAATTATTAATCGAAAAAAAAAAACTACAAGACGCAGCTGAAACCACATTTCAAAACTCACATTTAGGTTTAAACTCAATGAACTATGATTCAGATAACTCAATTTATTCTCAGTTCAACAATATGATTGTAGTTTATGTAAGATTGGAAAACAAGGAAAGCTCATTCACCCAGCTAATATTGTTGAACTGAGAATAAATTGAGTTATCTGAATCATAGTTCATTGAGTTTAAACCTAAATGTGAGTTTTGTAATGTGGTTTCAGCTGCGTGTTGTAGTTTTTTTTTTTTCGATTAATAATTGTGTTTCATATAATTAGCATTTCTTTAATTTTATGCAGGGTTTTGTCCAATGGAGGCCCATTTGGGTAGTAAATAAACGATAATAGTAGTTTGTAGATATTTTCCCAGTCAACACAGGATGGTCTCAGAGATGGTAGTGGACTTCACATTCATGTTTCAGATCACAACACTGAATCGTAATGTGACTTCCATTATCATCGCATAAACGTCTATTCGGTGCCCCGTTGGTCGGTTCAAAACATCAAAATATGATGTAAAATGACGCGAAATCAGCCCAATGTGACATTTCATTTATATAGGAATGTAGGCTTTTACGGCTGGCGTCAAGGTTTTGGATGGTTTCCGGGTTTTGCCATGGTCTTATTTGGTTTAAATCAGTTTCAGTTAATATGTCAAGACGAGTACTTCGACCACGCCACTGAAGATGACTGCCGCAGTTGCAGTTGAAACGTTTGGAGATTTGAACCAAAAAAGACCAGGGCAAAACCCAGAAACCAACCAAAACATTCCATGTATACTTCAAAATCGAATGCACGTTGAGACCCTTTTGATGTAACAATATGAAATTGAAATGACTGGTACACATTTAAAAATGCGCATCAATTTCTGATTCTCATATATGTCTCAAACACTTCAAATTGAGAAGTCGATGATACTTTCACATGTAATTTAACTCGAATGTAGATACTAGACTTACCTACTGAGAGAACCTATCTTAAATTCTCTTCTTTTTCTAGTATATACTTTTCATAATAATTATTGGGCAATGTTAATACACAGACTGATTCAACTACTGAAATAAAAATAATCTAACAGAACACTGCACACTATCAGAAATACCTATAGATTATTTGATTTGAAGAATAGTTTCAACCAAATACAAATTCTACTTGACTCTTGACTCGACAAACAACTCAATTTTGGTTCCAACCTAATTTTTTCTAAACTGACAAACTGGGTTGGTTTGAACATTTTTCAAATTTAAAATTTTTCTTTTTGCCATTCGGCTTTACCCTAAAAATCTTCGGGGAACTTGTCTTAACTGGAGAAGACAAGAGCCTTACATTTCAATGTACGATTTCAAACAAAGTCGAGAATTGAACTATTGAATCCGTCAGAGTACCTACGTCAGCCAAAATCTTTATTAACACTCTAATATCATCATATACAAGTCATTCTTTGTCGACCAGTTCTCGCCTTATCGGTGAGACCGGTCCCCCCTGCTGCTATGGGGTATTTATCCTTGGTTTTTATAAGATCTTGTGTAAAAGTTATTCATATTTTCCTCATCTCCTTCATGGATGAACTCAAAAAGCAAAACATCTGAATACAAAATTTGATCCAAATTGTTAGAGCTGTTTCCAAAATCCAAAAATTCACATTATTATTGTTATTATCAAAGTCACTTTCTGAAAAAGCGCGTGTATAGATGAACTAAAAGCAATACGTTATTGTAATACAAAATTTTATCCAAAAAAATTAAGCCGTTTTCGAGTTGCAAAAATTCGTATGATCATTAACGGAAAAATTGTGATTTTTTAAGAAACACACCTATATAGATGAACTTGAAATGCAAAACCTTATCTACATACAAATTTTGAATCTGTTTTCGAGAAACAAAAATTGATCATTATCATTATCATATTAGTAAAATCGTGTTTTTCCAAGAAAGGCGCCTATGTAGATGAACATGCAAAGCAAAACCCTATTTTTTTTTGTTTGAATTTTTAAAAATTACGAAATATTGCCAATCTATGTTGAGCTGAGAATGCCCCATCGTGAAGACGAGCAAGTTATAAGGAAATATTTCAGAGAATGAAGAAAATATTAAATTTGATTCCTATCAGATATTGCTCTATCATAATCCTCATTTTGCTCAAAAAGTTATTATGAATTTTATCATTTTCAAAATCAGTAATTCCTAAATTTCTGTTTTCGTGTATTTTGCATCTCGAACATAACATTAAACTTAAACATTCCTAACCAAAAACCAGTTGTTGCACCAGATGAAAATGTGAAAGCCTTGGAAGGAGTTTCAATCCTATTAATACTTGAAATAACGCATTTCTGTCTAATGTTAGTGCTATAGAGTGGCTCCGAATCTCCGATGTTACCGGTGCCCATGGCTCACGGTGCCAGTGTGCTTATTCATCATCTATCGTTCGTTTGTATCCTGAAAATCTAAAAATTTCTAACATAGAACTTTTAACTATGTTATAAACCATTTCCGTTCGTGATTGATCAGTAGATTGCTCTTACAAAAATAAGTCTATAATTTTTCACTTGAAACTATGGCAAAGCGTTTAATGTCATTTTTATCTCATGTCCGATTGACACAGAATATTGAAGACATTATTTCAAGATGTTTTTGCAGTCAAATTTTCCTGATGGGGCAGCCAGTAAACATCACAATTGCAGATTAAAAAAATAGAATTGTTGGGAAGTGAGTTATTTCCTTCAAGTCTTGAGAAAGTATGAGACAGTAATAATGAGATTTTTTCAATACAAAATATTAGGAAGAATTCCTTTTTTGTAAGGGCGTTGATAACTTTTTTCTTGAGGTGTGTTATCAGAAAATATTGTAGGTTAGGTATACATCCAACCCCTGGACGTCCTTGTTGCAGAAATGATGAATTTCATCGGTTTTCTAAATTATCCTCTCTGTATTTTTATTTACAATCCACAAATCTCTATATGAATATGTCCATTTCAGTGAGACAAAATGAATCTAAAGTGCTGATATCTGGTCAGTACCGCTCATTGTAAACCGCCTACATGTTTGTTGTGTTGAATATCCTTGACTGCTTTCCTAGTGATGAAGTATTAAGTATTTCAGATGTTGTACTAGATGTATATGAAGATAGTAATGAAACAGTAGAAGTTGAATATCCTTGACTGCTTTCCTAGTGATGAAGTATTAAGTATTTCAGATGTTGTACTAGATGTATATGAAGATAGTAATGAAAAAGTAGAAGAAATCTCTAATTGGTTCAGACATGCAACAGAGAATGTTTAAAGATTGTTAGACACATGATTATATCTTTTATATATGGATATTGTATATTATTTGTCAAATTTAATCTAGAGAGAATATAATTTATTTTATTGTGTTAGAGATTTTTATCTCATTTCATTATGTCTTTTTTACTTGAGTACGTTATATTTATTAAATGTAAAATTGTGGTTACATATTTTTCATCCAGGCTTTTTTTACTTGATTTATTTTCCTATATTTCCTAACTTCTACATAACTAAAGTGCATCGCTGTATGTTCTTATGCCTGCGATGTCAAAATGAAGTAATCTCGTTAATATCGCAAAAAAATATCGCATTATCATCACAAAAAACAAATCACAGTTACTTCTCCTAAATACATTGTTGTTATATCGCAGAACTTGTCGCACTTTTGGGTAGAGTATCTATGAGCCTAACTGATATCTGAACTTTTTACACCCTGTATCTCAGAGGGGATGAATTTTATGACATACTTTGTTAAAAACTTTTCACTTTGAAATGAGGTGAGGAATCTGTATTAGAAGTTTGTCGATCTTATGTATATACAAGAATTTCTCGTTTAACGATATAATATAACATAATGTTTTGGAAATATCTGGATTTCTGCAATATTCAAAAAATAACCATAAAATGTTTTCAACGTTGCAAGCTAACCTCTTTATAAAATGATTTGGTATCATTGATTGAAATCGACAATTCTTTCATCGTTTCAGCTATGAAACTGGAAATGGCATCAAGGTAGAAGAAAAAGGATATGTAAAGGAAGGTCAAAACGCTTCTGAAAAAATTCAAGTTATCGAAGGAACCGTTACATATACAGACGTTGAAGGAAAGGTCATCAACTTGAGGTTAGTATTCTAACATAACTCATTATTCAATACAACGGTATTGTGATATCAATACCATCAACTGAATCAAACATTAACAACACAACAGCAGAAAATAACACAACAATGCTTTAAGACATAATAGATCATTCAATGAAGCTCAACAAATTGTAAAACCTCGCAATTTTTTGTCCTGCATCAATTTGCATAATAATTTGTAATCGGGCTCATCTTACCCTCTACTTCAAAATCATTATCATGCCGATGGGCGCTGTTTATATTTTAGGGGTGAAAACTACCCCTAATTGTCAAAACTCGTAATATAATATTTGAAAGTTTAAGATGGGTGAAATTTAGTTTGGATTAGTTGAATAATGGTTGTTATAAAACCAATCTTTGTTAGAGCTTGATATAAAAAAATATGTATCATTATCATGAGAATCAACAATAGCAAAGCTCCTTCATATGACAAGGATAATGAATCTAGCAACAATGGCATAGCTCTTCAGAATAGCATCAAGTAGCCATCTACATCAAGTGGAAGTGAACAATTAGTCCTCGATCTCAATCAGAACAATATCAGTGACAAAGTATACAACGTGAAAAAAGAATAGTCTCATTCCCCAATCAAAAAAGGAAAGACCAGAATTGTCAAAGAATGTGTGTAAAATATTTTTCTTGAAATTGACGACCTAGTGCTAATACTGAAAAAAGATAATAGCAAAAACATCGAGAATTATCGTCCAATATCGCTTATCAGTGCGTTTCCAAAAATATTTGGAAATGTTCGATCTGATGACAGATGGATTCAGGAAGAATAACTCGACAGAAACTGCAACGCTCCATTCAACACAACATATACACGATTCAATTTACAAAAAAAAAATATTGTTGTGGAAATTTTCATCGACTTGAGCAGGGCCTTCAACACTTTCAACATCAAATCTGTGGCAGAAAACCTGTTCAACAAAGGAATTTGAAGTAACATCAAACAGTTGCTTGTATCTTTTTTAAGGAATAGATGTTTTCAGGTGAAGCAAAATAACATAATATCTGATTAGTTGCTCGTAACTACTACCTTATGGTAGCGTTCGTGGGCCGCTAATATTCATACTCTATGTGAATAACCTCCTCACTAATATAAGCAAAAGGAAAATATTTCTTTATGCAAATAACAGGTCCATTATCCTATCAAGTTAAACATCTGAGGATATGAAACGATTAGTCAATACAGTTCTGACTGAATTTGATGACTAGTGTCATAAGAAGAGACTTATTGTTAACCTGAACAAAACAGTATTTATGCAATTTGCAAATTTATCTCGAAGTCTATACGACATAATTCGATGTTTCCGAAACGAATTACTAGAATTTGCCAACAATTCAACAAAATTCTTGGATGTAATGATTTACTCACTTTCCACATGGCTAGTAGATTTTACCTATAACAGATTATATCAATTATATTACCTGATAAAATATCTCAATGAGTTTGTATTGATATTTGTTCATCATGCTCACTTTCATTCGATTGTGTATCAAAACATTGCTGTCTGGGGACCCAATTCTGGATCAGACAGGATTTTCATGAAGCAAAAAAAGCATTGCTCAGATTGACTTTTCAATTCAGATTATTGAACAACCTGTCGAAGGGCAAGATAAATAATAATAATACTCCCTCATAAACACTCATAGAGTGTACCCAAAGGCATGGCCTGTGCGGGTAGAGGACGGTTATTATTATTTGCCGTGGCGCTCCGGAGCGACTTACTGATTTTTGGTGGCGTATTCACTTTTCAGCTGCAGGAAAACCCGGAAAACCTACAGCACCACCTCGGGTGGCCGGCGTGCACTCCAAGCTAGCACTAGCCGAGATTGGCATCTAGACAACACACAATACAATACAATAAACGTATTAATATTTGATAGTTTGAATATACTGGAGTTTTATCTTAACACCAAACCGCTATTTTTCACACCTCAATACGGTGTTTCAATTACCAAGTGATCATCTTCAAGAATATTAAACTTGACAGCTTGTTCATTTAGAACAAAGTAATCCATATCTATGAGAATAATTGTCTTCTTCAAATAAGAGCAGAATCAAGCAAAATATTAAAAAATATCCCAAATTTTTTGTAGTTCATCTCCACAATTTGTTGCCAAATGATATGGAAAAACTGCCTTTTATTTCTTGAAAAAATATAAAAACTTTTGTTGAATTTATACTTAAAATGAGTAATGTGAGACCGTTTTTACCAAGAAAACTTGAATCTAAAATGTTCTCAGTAGTGTGATGCTAATTTCAATTATTCATGTATCTATTTTTCTATATATAGGTTGTTTCCTAACTATGGTTCCTAACTGCAGGAGGCGATTAGTTCGAAAAGTTCCTATGTCCAGAATTAATGCGTTTCTGGGATACAGGGCGTTGAAATAAAAAAAAAACAAATAGTTATCATAAAATATCATGAATATATTAAAACCGATTTGATTCAAATTTGGAATATTTATTTGAACTAATGAGGTGCTCATTTAGCCCTAACTAGATTGAAATTATTAGGGAAGGTGGCGTATCAGTTGGCACCGCAGCCAACAATATTGTGGAATAAAACTATGTCACTGATTTTTTTCGTAGCTTTAATTCTTTCAGATTGAGAAGCTGAAAATACAACTTTTTAGTCTCTTGTATTCTCTTCATATGTAGCTTCGACTTTAAATTCGAAATAATAGAAAAAACTATTGTGGCCGTCCTGCACGTATTTTTTAGAATGAGTTGAAGTTAATTTTTTTGTTTTTTCTCGATAACGTAGCTAGATATATTTTCAGTGGGTGAATCGAAAAAAGAAAAATATAAAAATCTACCAAAAAAGGGCATTGGCGTACATTTTTGTAGAATACTATTGGTTGTCGTGCCTACTGAGACGCCACTGGCCCCAATGATTTTATTCTAGTTAGGGTTCAATGAGCGCATTATCAGTTCAAATGAATGTACCAAATTTCAACCAAATCGGTTCAACGATATTCATGATATTTTATATTACCGTTTTTTGTTTCCTCCAAAAGTTTTAAGTTTTTTACAACACATGTTTTTTCAAATGTTTGTTTTTTATAGATACTTCATGTTTTAACATTAGTTACTCAAAACATCTCTTCTGAATCAATAAATCAGCTTTCAAGCCAAAACTTCTTGAGGAAGACTTATAGTAATTGCTTAATAAGATTAGGTACGAAAAGTTACGATCAATTTTTATTCGAGAGGTGGTAATTTGTTAATATTTGTATCAACAGAAAAAGGTTTTGCACCTGATACACTGTCCGGCATAAAGTTCGCAGCATATGGAATTTTTTTTTAAATATTGATTTCTAAAAAAAACATTCCTAATAAAAACCTCTGGTTCATCCCAAACTTGAATTGCAAAATACCAAAATTAAATTTTTCACAACCCTATGTGAGGGAGATTAAAAAACATGCTTTGTTTTTGAAAAAAAATTATCAGATTACTTCGTTTTTTGCGGTAAAAGTAAAAATCTTGGGGAAATGTTCAGAATCGAATGTTGATCCAGAAATTCAAATCATAGCCACCTAATATCAATTTAATTTTTCAACTACTCTCCTATTTTTCCCTCATTGACCTGTCCGACATTAGGAATACTTTGCTAGACGGATGTTATATTGTTAGATATGATGATATCACTATGTGGATGTTCTGTCCTTGCTTCCTACAATCGGAAAATCACATTAATTGAAATATGTGACAGAATTTGACAAAATTTTGCTGCAACTTGTAATTAAAACTGAATTGTCTTCAAGGTATGATAACATAATAAAAATGAATTTATTTTCACACTACGAATATTATTTTTCGAAATATGCTCCATTATTCTATTAACTTTCATTCTGGCATCATATCTTGGAGATAATTTAGTTTCATTGACTATTTGTGAAATTCCGTCACAAATTTCAATAAATGTGATTTTCCAAAGGGAGGAAAAAAGGAGAGAATATCTAGAAAGCAGTATGATTATATCCAACAATATACCATCCGTGATGCGGGTGGAAAACCACATATCAACGTGTCAATTACCATGGAATCCCTTTATAGTCACACGGTAAACATCAGTCATGCGTGCAATTGTTTTGCGCCGCAATATCCTGTATATTTCATGAAGATATATGATTGGATAATATCTTTTATAGAATATCAATTTCCAAGATTTTCAAAAACCAGGCATAGGAAATGAATGAATCTTATAAGAGTGAAGGGTAATTGATTCTAGAGTATAACTAAAGAATGTGATTCAAATTCGCGTATACATTCAAAAATAGTTAACAAACATTATATAAGGTGCAGAAACTATTTCAACTAATATAAGTTAACACTCCCCGTATAATATCTAATTGTAACTTTTTGTAGTTAATATTATTAAACAATTATTATAAGTCTTTTCCAAGTATTTTTGGCATCAAAATGCATTTATTGACTCGAAAAGGTGACCAATGTTAAAAACATAAAATATTAAAAAACAAACATTAAAAAAAAGAGTAAGTGTGTTGGGCAAAAGTTAAAACTTTTGGAGACAAATTTGTTGTGCTGAGAACAGACTCGCAATAGATGATTTTTGAATTTAAAATGTTCAGTCTTACTAATGGGACCAATGAGAAACAGGCAAAATATGCTGGTTATTTTTGAGCGAACCTGTATAACAGGTGGCTTCTTTTGTGTTAATGACTGACTGACTCACATGTCACTCGACTTCCTTGAAACCAGTTATGTCATTATTTTGTTACTAGTCAGGTAAAAAGTGATACGTACTTTTGGATAATTGAACCTCACTATATTTTAATAAAACAACCATTTTTGTGATTTCCAAAAATTCATAACAACGGAACTGGATATAGAAATTGATTAAAGCTTACAAATATAACCATGTTTTATTTCATTTAGATTTGTATGCCTGTGTATATCAAAGCGCCTGTACATCTTATTTTTCACTTTATTGGTATCTATATAATCTTTTTCCATCTACATAATCTGTATCAAAAATTATCATAATTTGTAATTCCATCCGAACGGTATAAGGCGTGGGTCATAGATATCTAAAGCCAAGCAACGCGATGCGAAGTTGTGGTTTGGATGGAGACTTATGGACGACCTTCTTTCGAGATATATTCTCCTCGGATTGTGGAAATCGCACGTTGAAAAGTAATACCTGCTACATTAGCAGGTTAACGGAAACAAGAATTTCAAATATGTTTTTTTGTTTCAGATACATTGCTGATGAAAATGGATATCAAGCCTTTGGTGATCATTTACCTCACGCACCTGTAGTTCCTCAGGCTGAAGCCAGGTCTGGAAAGAGTTTGTCAGTTCAAGTTCCTCAGCCTGCTACTCCAGTCAGTAGTATTCAAGCCACACCACCTGAAGTGACTGCTGCAAAGATTACTGAAAGTTCAGTTGAACAACCAGCAGCTGAGCAACTTGCCACTAAGACGGCGCCGGCGTCACAACCGACTGCTCAGCCTCTTGCGATATAGTTTATATGAACAGATGATGATTTTTGACGAGGAATAATACAATGCCCTTGTGATCCCTGACTTGTATATATATTTTATATTTTTTATTATTATCTTGAATAAATGCATTTGCCGTTATAAAAATGAAGAATGCAATTGAATAAATCTGTTAGTGAACATATTTCGTACCTTTGTTTTCGTACAGGAGTAGTATATTATTCAAACAGATAAATTATAAAAAAACGGTGAATAATAATACTCTCTCATAAACACTCGTAGAGTGTACCCAGTCTGTGCCGGTAGAGGACAGCTAGTATTCCATTTCGCTCCAGGGCAACTTACTGGTTTTTAGTGGCGTATTTACTTTTCAGCTGTAGGAAAACCCGGAAAACATATAGCACCACCTCGGGTGGTCGGTGTGGACTCCAATCTAGCACTAGACGGGACTGTGATATGGATAAGTTGCCCATTTCTCTCATTGTACAGAAATATTTGCAGCAGTTCTCCATCGTATCGTGTAATACTAATAATAATTGTTATATTGCTGTTACGTGTTATTTTCATAGAAAAGAATTCCTGATATCGTATTAGTTTTGCTCAAGGTATCTTTCCCTGTACACCAGCGTTCACAGCCTGTTTTCGATAAATTTGCCTTCAAATTTCACTTAGAGACCTAGAAGACCTACCTGTATCATGTTATCTTTCATGTTACATATTGACTTTATCAGCTAACCATATTGGATGCGATCCTTGTGGTTACCATCTATGTGAAGAAAATAACCTAGGGTCAACTAGAAAAAAGGACTAAAAATGATAAATGACGTTTCCTAATAAAAAAAAAAATATTTCTGAAATCTATGACAATAATCAAGTAATCGTCGAAAATGGGATACTGAACGCTTGTTCATTATGGGGATCACCCAATGAGGAAGAACAGTATTTTTCGATTTCACGTATTATTCACCTAGATGAACATTTCCTTAACCAATAATATATTCATTTAGTAGGAATACTTAACTGTTGGAAAGTGGACAAGAAATTTAATGAAGTGGGTAGAATCAAGGAGAGGCTGAAAGAAAATTATGCACCTTCCACACAAGCGGAAACCCTCAGAAAAATTAGTTCCTACCATTGAATTCAGTAAGAAGCAATTTTCAGTGACATCACCATCAAAAGTAGAAACTTTGAGGCCCCCAACATTTCATAGGAATAAATTTCAGCTGCAGCAAACGCAAACGGCTGGCCCCAGAAGAAAATGTTCACTTACTATACTAGCCCCTATATTTATGAGGCCGAAGTATAAGATATGGGTAGCTATATTTTTAAGTGTACAATAGTATTATGGAGCCGATGTAGAGTAACTAATTAATTTGGTCTACATACAAGCACCGGAGCTAAAAAAATAAATCAGAGTGCAGACATTCAACGAGGGCTTGAGAGTTACTGAAATAAAGTGAGGCCTTCGACTAGGATGTCAGTACGAATAGTAAACTATTGTTGGTTATTGATATGCACATCTAGAAATGGATGAATATCTTTTTTTGTCGTGCAGAGTTGAAATATCTTGGTTTGTAGTCAACAGCCAGGGACTTTATATAGATCTGGATGAAGTTTCCGCAATTTCAAATATTCCGACTCCCCACAATACCACGGAATTACGCTGGCTCATCGGTTTTGCAATATGGTATCGTCGTTTCATACCAGATTTTTTCACTATTGTCGCATTAATAACTGCATTTCTTTCAAAAAGCAAAAGTGGATAAGGACAGACGAGTGCCAACAATATTTTCAAGGTACTAAAAATGCCTGATATCCATTAGTACGACTCCCAACGATCGTGCTAAAAATTCCACATAGTTTGAAAAAATCGAATGATCAAGTGTTTCGTCGAGTTCAAGAACACCCCCAAAAATGTTCACAGTGGCGAATAGTAAAGGACAAACTGTACAAATATGATTGTTCTTACCCTGGTTTATGAGACGAAAGTGACTCCTGGAAGATGGTTCCCAAACCAAAACGGCAGCAAATTTTAATGGAGCATCACGATAGTATCATTGCTGACTACTTTATAGTATTCAAGGTGGGCGTTCAATGTCGTGTATTTTTATTTGGAGCGTAGAGACACGGTTGCACTTGGACAACTCAAATTTGGTAGAAAAACTGAGAAAGGATTTAAGTACAGTTACAGAAAATAAGCCAATACTTGCTTTTATTTTATTTCATCGGGAAGAACCATAAAAATAATGCATCCATTTAAAGCGAATTTCCCGACCATGTCGTTCGGGAGACTAATTCCGAATACGAAATGGGCAGCGAATAGCTGAATTCAAACATAAAGCGGCAAATAGTTTCTTCTTTACCAGCGTTCTTATAGGTAATTTTTTAGTTCGGCAATTTTTGTATAGAAAGGGGCACAGTATGTTTCATTCATTTTATATTATGAATGAGATAGGAATGTGATTTTGATAACATCGGTAGAAGTCATGATACCGCCCAACAAAATATGCCCACGTTCATCGTCCCTTGACGCCCCTCCAATCGATGACATAAGTGAGTTACAAGAGTAGTGGTTGGCTATATGGGTAACAGGTGTTGTTGAAGTATTTTTTGACAACCGCATAACAAAGTAGCCTTTGGCGTTTTCAAATCTCAACGCAAAGTTAATGTTTTCTAAGAAATGTCATTAATTGGCAGCTTTTTGCTCCAAAGCGACAAAATTGGAAGAAACACTCGTTTATCCGTATGTTTCCAATTTACCGGCATTCATATGAGAAATGTGTAACTTTAAATATTAAAGATTCCCCTATAGTCCAATGGATAGCGTTTGTACTCTTCTGAGACGGTTGTTGAGTCTCGAGGAGAAACTCAAAATGATCCCCGATGTGCAATTCGGGTTCCGTAAAGGTCACAGTACAACATCCCAGGTTGTAAGAATTGAACATGGGGTGAAAGAGGCCTCTCAACATGGACTCAACACGGTCATAGTCCTGCTGGACATGACAAAAGCCTTCGACTCGGTATGGGTTGAGGGTCTGATCTATAAAATGCTGTTGGCAAGCATGCCCTCGTACATGGTTAGGTTGGTAAACTCTTACCTTGTAGGGAGGACTTGATCGTGTGTGTAAATAACACTCGCTCCGCGAAGTTCCCAGTCGAAGCAGGTGTTCCGCAGGGTTCAAGTTTATTCCCGCACTTATACTCTCTATATAACTATGACTTTCTTCAGTGCGAGAGAACGGATATGGGCACGGCTGTGTACGCCGATGACACGAATATCTTTGCCAACTCCTCCTCAAGCGTCGCTGCCCAATCAAGGATTCAAATTCATTTGGATAGGAAGGTTATACCGTATCTAGCGGGAATAAAATCGAGGTGAATCTGGCTAAGTCGGAGACAATCAATTTCACGGAAAAATATACTCTTTCGAAGTTATACTGGAAATTAAGAATCGAAGACGAGGCCATTGAGAACGTGAACCATGCGAGATACCTGGGGGTACATCTAAAGCGCACTTACCCCCTGATAACCAGAAGTTCGGAATTGTCTCAAGACAATAAGCTTCTGATTCACAAGTAGATAATACGACCTGCAATGACGTACGCTTGTCCGGTATTCTGCAGCCTAAAAGCCACTCCTCTAACGAGGTTGGATAGAATGCAGAACAAAGTACTCCGTATCATTACTGGTAGTGGACGGTACCTTCGAGTGAAATCTCTCAGGGAGCTTGCAGGCGTCGACTCAATCCCGACATTTATAAAAAACTTGTCTTACAAGTTTTATAAATACATGCTCGATAAAAGTCCATTTGCCAGAGACATTACAAGGCTGAGAGTACGTGATAATGAGCCTCGCAAACACGGCGGGCTCATTTATCACGCACTTGATACCTTTCAAGAAAGAAGAGGAAAACCGGTTCCATATGGAACTTAGTCGAAAGTCGAACTGAAACGAAGAGTACTTTGACCGGTTTTTTGCATCAGCTTTTTTCGGGGTTTGGTATCGAAAAAAAAATCATCCTCGCAAACTGCAACAAGACGTATCTACAAGGAACAGAAATTCGAACAACACGCATAAGCTTTGCAGGAGACGTGTTTTACCGGCCATAACCACTACGTAATGAAAAGTCCGACCCAGCGTTAACACCAGCGCAGGCGGACTACAGCGCCCTTTCGCGGGGGCGCTATGTTCGCTTTGGCAAGGCGCTATGTTCGCTTTGGCCTCTTCTGCGCTCTTCTGCACCCCTGACCGGGAGCAGAATAGTTGCTACTATTGCGCCCATATATACTCTAATCCCCCTGGGTTATGGAATGTATTATATGTGAGTGACTTGTCATTAGGTATGAAAACTAATGTGGAGGAATTGAAAAATAAAATCCTATTTATTTATTTATTGTGCCTTCTCTTCACGCCGGCGATCGCGGTTCAATTCCTGGACCAACAACTATTTTTCTTTGTTTTTTTTAGATGTATGGATTGTATTGCCAGCAATTTGGATACCGTCTTTTGGCTATTTCTATTAAGAGTTGTAGGGATGGTACATTAAATTTTTCGCTAGTCGTCCAACATGAAATTTTGCAGGTGTTTATAATTAAACTGGAAATGTATTATAAAATAATATTATGAAGTAGTCTATGTTTTTCTGGAAGATATTTACGGACAAAGTGATTTCGCGAAAGCTGGAAAAATCTTATTCAACGAGCTCCGACGTACATTGAAGAGAGTCATAATTACTCCCAACATTAACCCTCGCTTGCCTCAATTTTTTCAGGTTGACATTCAGAGAACTGGCTCAATCAACAGCTGGCGCCATCGCAATGCTTTGTTTTAATTGACTTTATCAGTTCAGTGCCATGTTGGTTGCGGCCCTCATGGTTGTCAACATCGTAAAATCAATAATAATAATACCGTTTCATATATATTTTATAGAACTAGAATTTTAGATGAAGCTTCCTAATAACAACATTATTTTTTCTAATTTGCATTTAATCATAATACATCTCGCTATCGAAAATAGGATACTGGACGCCTTTGGGGTCACTCAATCAGAACAAATACTATTTTTCACCTCTACAACTTTCTTCACTCCTGATTCCTAGGTGCGATTTTGATAAACAAGTTATCTCCTAAACTGATACAGAACTATCGAAAGACTAACAAGAAATTCAACGAAGAAGTGAATAGGGTCAAATAGAGGCTGAAAAATATGGACCCTCAGAGGAAATCTCCCCTACCAGTGGTTGGGCTATGTATTAATGACAAGTTGTCAATTTGGGCAGCACCAAATGCAAAATCTTAGTCCCAGGAAGAATGGCCACTTTACTGCACCCCAAATGAGTTTACCAGAGCCAAATAGAGAATCGATACCAAAACTTCAATGAAACTCCGCATATTGAGCGTAGCCGTAGTATAGAGCTGATATAGAGTGGCTCATCAAATTGGCCTACCCACGGGCACCGAATGAGTTCAGAAAATAAATGAAAGAAAAACCTTCATCGACGGCTTGAAAGATACCAACAGAAACAGGCTCTTCCTGATAGGATTTCAGTGAGAATATTGAACTATCGACAGTTCATTCCTACTAATGAAGATAATAATAATAATAATGAGTATAATAATAATAATAAGTATAATAATAATAATAATAATAATAATTTGTTTGTCTGATCCAAAGAATTACAGGCCGATAACATGCTTGAATTCGTGCTATAAGATGTTTACGCGCATTTTATACGCGCGAATACTCTCCGCAGTTGATCCGGTGTACAAACGGATATATGAGCAAAGAGGGTCAAAGAGGGGGGTCGCTGGCTGCAAGGAGAACCTGCTCATCGACAAATGTATAACGCAAGACTCCGTGCAGTATAAGCGGAACATTTCGATGACCTGGATCGATTACTGCAAGGCATTTGATACAACATCGCATGAGCTAATCATGCATTTGCTCAGATGCCTTGCGGTGCCCGATCAAATAGTGAGATGTATTGAACAACTGATGTCACTCTGGAGGACTCGCTTCACCATAAGATCTGGTCAAGCCAGAGTCCAAACAGAGCAGGTAATGTTCAGAAGGGGCATATTCCATGGAGACTCCCTCAGCCCTCTTCTCTTCTGCATCACACTATTGCCATTGTCTGTTGCACTCAGGATAACCCGTGGATACAACTGCGGCACCTCCAACAACCGGAGGCATAAGGTTGCCCATTTATTTTATATGGATGACCTGTATGCCTCTGGAGAAAGGGACCTACATCAGTCCTCAAGGGTGGTGCAAGAGTACAGCGTGCTATCGGAATGGAGTTCGGGATTGAAAAATGTGTCACGGTTCATCTCAAAAGAGGACGATGCGAGGGATACGGAGAGGATGTCCAGCTCGTAGACGGAAGCATCCTACATCATCTTGATGCCGGAGAGACGTATACCTACTTGGGAGTGAAGCAACGCTGCTCCCAAGAGGTGAACACAGTTAAAAACTCTCTCCGCGGCAAATATCAGCACAAACTCCGACAGATCTGGTCGTCAGCACTATCGGGGAAGAACAAAGTTGCTGCAACTAATATGCTTGCCGTTCCGGTCTTACTCTACTCCTTTGGAGTGGTGAAATGGACTCAAGAGGAGCTATGACAACTCGATGTGAAATCTCGTAAGATGATGGATGCATCTTAATAAGAGCCTGTAAAGTCATCAGGAGTTCAGGTCCCCTTCTCTGCATGGTCCACGATCATGAAAAAGTAGGGATTGAAGCATTCCTCTTCAAGGCAGCAATCCGGGGAGCTGATGAACTTGGTCTCGTATTCGACACTGAACGGGCAAACCCAAACTCTGTCACTGAGTTGGAACCCGTTCAACAAAAAGCTCACATCAAAGCTGCGGAGACTGAGGTCCTCCTGCAGCTGCACAAGGATAAGCCAATGCATGGGGTCTTCTTCAAGAACTTTGAAGACCTTAGCTTATCCAAAAACTTGACCGTTGCTTTCCTCAGGTCAAGTGAACTGAAGTCGGAGTCCGAGGGATTCATAATGGCTTGCCAGGATGGTGTCTTCAACACCCTGGTCTACCGTAGCCGCGTGATGGGTATAGAGATCCCCGACACTAAATGCAGAGCGTGTCGTGGGGCACCTGAGACCCTATGCATTTGCTTTCAGCATGTCCAGCATATGCGGTCTTAACCTATATCCACAGGCATAACGCGGCTCTACGAGTGTTATAATAACATCTACGACACTCGTACGATATAGACGAGACACCGGTGTTGCCTTATGCTCCGGGGGATATTGAGTCCGTTGTGGAGAATGAGTAGTGCCGAATATATTGGAACTACTCATTCCCCACCCTCAGGCAAATACAAGCCAATAAGCCTGATGTAGTCCTCCTCGACCATCAGAGTAAGACGATTTTCGTCATGGAGTTTTCGGCTCCTAGTGGAACGAACATCGTCCGAAAAGAGGAGGAGAAACGGACTAAATATCGAGACTTACTCTTTGAACTCCGCAAGCTCCACCCAAACCATTCTGTTAAAATGGTGGTTTTGATTATAGGGGTCCTTGGTGGAATGATGGACACACTGCTCTCAAACTTAAAAATCATACCGGCTTGCCGTAATATGGCAGAAATCTTAGCCGGACGGATGCAGAAGGCCGTTATCCTTGGTTCACTGCGTCTGCTCAGGGCACATGATTCTCGGACCCAGTAATCGCTTACCCCACGGACATGGGGAGTGGTTATCTGGGTAGAAGATCCAGCGCGCCCTCCGGATGTGTCGGAGCTCCGGAAACAGGGCCTGACTGGAATATCCTTCTGGGAAAAAAAATAATAATAATGATAATAATAGCAGGGGGGCCAAACTGTCATCCAAGGTCTTAGTGAGTTGCGACACCACTTTCCTGAGCAACGGGTGCAAAACTGGACCGGCAGCTCTGGCGCACCGGGAAGGAAAAGAGCATTCCCTCTGATGTCGGGTTATGCTTAGTCCGGGCGCTAGGGGGGTCGAGTATCCATTTTTAGGTCCACGAGGTAACTTGATTTTATGAGACGTATTTTGGGTCGCCGATTCAAAATTTTGGAGTTAACAGGCCCAATTCCGGTTTGAACTATGGCCCATTTTATGCCAAAAAACGGGAATTTCTGACTATTCACCTCAAAATTTCATTTTTCTTGTCTGGAACTGACATAATTTTTGTAGAAAAACTATTTTCAAACAATTTTTGTACTATAATAATTCTTTTTCAAGTTGATATTTAGACCGTAAAACGAACATGGGTTAAAATTAAAGTATGCACTGGAACTGTACTACTATTTCTCAAATCGGAGGTAAAAGATATATTCATTGGTTGTTAATACACATTATTCGTATCTGTATGAAAGTACATGACAGTTAATTAAAAACATATACAGTATGAATAACATCATATTATAACAAAAATGGTATTGTAAGTCTTGAAGATTGGACTTCCAACATTCCCCCTCAATCAAAAAACTTACAATATTAAACCCAGTTGTTTAGCAAACTTATAGTGCTTCACTCGACATAGACATTTGGTGAAAATATCTGCAGTCATGTCTTCTGTCGGAATATGTTTCAAATCAACCAGTTTCCTTTCAACAGCTTCACGCACAAAATGGTGCTTAACATCTATATGTTTAGTGCGATTATGGAAAACGGGATTGTAAGACAACTTAAGAGCACTCTGATTATCGGAATACACAACAATACTATCTATCGTGCCAAGCATCTCTTCCTTTAATCGTTTGAGGTAAATAGCTTCTTTACATGCTTCTGTCAAACCCGGTATTCGGCTGTTGACGAAAATGCTATGGTGGGCTGTTTTTTACTTCTCCAAGTAATCGCTCCATAGGCTAATTTGAAAACAAATCCCGTGTATGATTTTCTGTCGAATTCATCGTTTGCCCAATCAGCATCAACATATCCCTCTATATCAGCTCCAGTTGGTTTATAGCGTAAGCAGCAGTCCTTAGTGGTTTTCAAATATCTCAGAACTCGTTTCGCATACTTCCAGTGTTCCTCTGTGTAGCAGTTGTTGAACTGACTCAGAATACTACTCACATGAGCTATATCTGGGCGTGTGTTGATAGCAATAAACATCAAACATCCAATCAGATTTCTATACGGAATATCTGAATAATTCTTTTCTGCGTCATCTGGTGGATATTTTAGTTTCAAATTTGATTCCATGGGAGTGAAAATTGGTTTAGCATCCATGAGACCAAATTTTTGAATTATATCTTCAATATATTTTTCTTGGTCAAGGAAAATCTCATCTTTTCCTCTTCTTATTCTTATTCCCAGAATTTCCAATCCCAATCCCAAATTCTTGGGAAACTGAGATTCCAAAGCAATCTTCAAAAAATCTTTTTTATTTGTATTATTTGATAATACCAAAAAATCATCGACATACAAGGCGATGATGGTAACATCACCGTTCAAAAACTTAAAGAACAAAAAGGGCTCGTTTTCAGATTTCTTGAATCCAATTTCGCTCAAAAATGTGGTTACTTTCGAATTCCATGCCCTTGACGCCTGTTTCAGTCCATATATGGCCTTTCTCAGTAAACAAACTTTGTGTTCTTGCCCTTCTACTATGTGCCCTTCGGGTTGGTCCATATACACTTCTTCTCTCAGCTCTCCATTCAGAAATGCAGTACATACATCGAAATGATACATTTTCAGCTTATATTCCGCTGCCAGTGCGAAAAGTAATCGTACTGTAGATCGTCTCACAACGGGAGAGAAAGTTTCGAAGTAATCCACCCCATAAACTTGTGTGAAACCTCTTGCTACCAGTCTTGCCTTATGTTTATTGCCATGGGTACCTGATTTTATTTTGTAAACCCATTTACAGCTAACGGGAAGATCTACCAAATCCCAAGTTCCGTTAGCAAGAAGACTCTGATATTCCTCGTACATTGCAGCTTCCCAGTATTTTTTATCTTCACAGGACAAAGCTTGTCGAAAATTTTCAGGTTCACATGCAATTTTTTCAAGACATATTGCATTGTACAGAACATGATCAGGAAATTCTTTTTTATGTCTATTTCTTTCAGGATATCTTTTACTGGATGGCTCATTTGTTCGTTCTGAATGACTTTCTTCCAAGATTTGTTCTTCTTCCATGGACAATTCTGTGTCGGGGCTTCTAGCTGCTTTCTTCGGCTCATTTTCAGGTTCAGTTTCTTCAAAATTGTTGGTTGATTCAGGAATATCAGTCACATTTTTGCAATTAGATCCAGAACTCATCGGACTTATATTTTCACGTGATTTCTCACCAAATTGATCTTCCAGAAAAACAAGCTCGTGCTTTGGTTATATTCAACTAAAAACAGTCGCTTACTCTTACTATCGAGCTTCTTTCGATTTTTGTTTGGTATGTGACTATAGGCTACACAACCAAATACACTTAGGTGACTGAGATCAACCTTTTTGCCTGTCCATTTCTCTTCTGGAATCATCCCAGGTACAGCTTCATGTGGGGATCTATTTTTTAAATACACGGCAGTATTTGCAGCTTCTGCCCACATCTGCTTAAAGCAACCAGCATGTTGCATCATACATCTTACTTTTTCCATGATGGTCCTATTTGTTCTTTCTGCAACACCGTTTTGTTGAGGATTGTGTGGTATAGTAGTTTGATGTATGATTCCATGTGATTTCAGATGATTTTCGAATGAATGGTCGACAAATTCGCCACCATTATCGGTTCTCAATGTTTTAATTTTTAAAAAGGTTTGATTTTCCACCATCAATTGAACCTCTTTGAAAATTGAATTAACTTCATTCTTTGATTTGATGAAGTAGATGAAAATTTTTCGAGTGTTATCATCAATAATGGTAAATATGTATTTTGCACCACTCCAAGACGGTACAGACATCGGGCCGCACAGATCAGCATGCAAAAGTTCTAGCTTTTCTTTTGCTCTCTTGCATCCAGAAATTTTGAAAGGCTTTTTGCATTGTTTCCCTTCTATACAAGGAATACACTGTATCTTTTCATCTTCATTTGAAAAATTTACACCCGTAACCATGCCATCTCTCAGAAGTTTCATGCTAATACGGTTCAAATGCCCCAAACGCTTGTGCCATATATCATGATTGTCAGGAGTGACAGCATTTGCAATTTCTTGACAAGCAGTACAAAGTAACTAAATTTCCTTCAGAGGTATCAAGACGATAAATACCCCCAATATTTGTTGCAGTGGCTAAAACTGAATCGTTTTCACCGTCGTCCAATAATTTGAATCCATTTTTGTCAAAAACAGCAACGTATCCTCTAGATACCAACTTGCTTACAGGGAGCAAATTTGTTCTCAATCAAGGAACTAACATGACATCACGAATAGTTGTGGAAAGTTCATCACATCGGAGTTTTTCATCATTTGCCACAGTAACCTCTAATATTTAATCTGATTCTTTCATATCGTCGCAAAACCAGTCTTTATGAAAAGTCATGTGGGTTGAAGCACCCGAATCGATGTACCAACTATTACTATCAGTGTACGCACCTAAGGCAGTCAGTAACGCTTTTTCTGATTTAGGTTTCCTAGAATTCTTGTGATCAGTTTTCTTTGGCACAAAATCTTGCAATGAGCTTTCATTCGGAGATTTTTTAGGACATGATGGACGTAGATGACCAACATCACCACATCGCCAGCATTTCAAATTTCCAGTATTCTTTTTCTTATATTTAACAAACAGAACAGAATCTTGGGAATTTTGATGCTTATTTTCCCACCTTGTATCTTGCAACAGTTTGGTTTTCACAAAATCACTGCTAATGTCAGCTCCGGAACTTCCCATAGGAGCGTGGATATAAACACAACAGTTTTAACATGTAATCAGTTAGGAAAGAGATTTTATCGTCAATAGTTTCATTTTAGATTCCAATATGGAACATAGAAAAGTTATTTCTTTAAAAGGATGGTACGTAATTTTGTTCCTTGACACTGAAGATGAGGGGTCGAAAATAGTTTAACTAAAGCGTGATCTGCGAAATAAGTTGGGAATACTTGTGTATGACATATTTTGTCCGAGTGAATATTTGTAATAGTCAAGTAGTGAACCACAGGTAGAACTTGCTGATTCGGAGTGAAAGACTCGAGGATTGCGCTCAAGTGTTAACTCAACGCAGTTGCTGTCGAGTAAATCAATATTGAAATTACCAACATAAATAATAAAATCATACTTGGCATCAATATCAGATAATAATAATAATAATATAATAATAATATTTATTTACCACAAAAAATTAATACATAAAATTTCAGTTGAATATTAAAGAATGTAAATAAACACAGAGAAGATCCACAAAGGCTAACCTGCGCGTGGATCACTATGGTTATTATACAATTTTAAATTGAGTATTGTGCAATTTGTATTTAGATAATAAATTTACGAAACATCGATAAAATATTGGAATGGAATAGGAAAGATAGTAATTAAAAACATACAAAAAAATTGTCAAAAATAATAAAAAAAACATAATCATATACATATTAAAATACTGAAATCTGAAGATCTCGGTAATAATTATTAAAACACAGTCACATACATATTTGACATGCTACATGGAATTAAAATGAGAGAGTCACGGTAATAAATATAATAATAATAATAACAATAATAATAATAATTACACATATGTAGATACGACGTTAGAACATGGATAGATTTCAATTTGCGTTTTTGAGGTCTATTAAACAGTGTATCTCATTTCTTGATTTCATATTAATCCATTTCTTGGCTTCCTGCTTGAATAGGGATAATGAGTTGAGATTCTTAATTTCGGTTGGAATTTTATTAAATAGTTTAGGAGCAAGAAAGACATAACATCTTTGTCCAATAGTCTTGGTCATCTTAGGTACATCTAAAGCTTCCTTCTTATATCGGGTGTTGTATAAATGATGAACGTGTTTGCTTGAAGAAATATATTTTCGTTGGTGTACCAAGAGTGTGAGGAAAAACGTTTGGCGTATATCTTCAAATAGGTTGAAAAATGAAGTTTTAGGTTTAAGGTGCCAATTGCAACTCTGTATTTTTTATACTTTACTTCTATCCAAGTATATTCTATAAAATAAAGACTTTCAATTGATATAACCTTATAGGTAATGTATATCATTTTTTATGTAAATACCAACACCCCCACCACGTGTAGGGAGGTCCTGACAAACAAAATGGTTTTCCTTCATTCCTTCAACATCACTATGCAAAGCTTGATGCAACCAAGTTTCAGTAATTGCAATTACGTGGTTCTGTTCGGGGTAGACTAGTTGATGAAATGTAATATCAGAGATCTAGCATTCAGATGAGATACTTGAAGAACCATTGAGCATTTATGTGATAATAAAAAATAATCTTTGAAAAGATGAATGGAGAAAATAAATAAACCATTGTAGATCTGAAGAAAAGATGAAAAAGGAAAAAGAAATTCAGATAATTGGTAGTAAATTGAGAAACACCTAGTGAATTCGTGGGAAACAACCAAGAGCCATTGTCATAACCTCTCCCTTTCTATATCCATACGTTACAAAGTCTAATAATATTAATAAGGGAAAAAATTATCATGACATACTCAGAGTTTGAAAAACTCGATAAACGAAAAAAAAACCTTATAGATAACATTTCAAGAGAAAATAATAAAAAATACTTGAGCTCATGAAAATTGTATTACTTCGTTTCAGTGAGAACGGTATATCAGAACTTAAAGTAGTTATCCTTAAATGAGGGCTATCACAAGAGAAACTCCACCCAGCATTTTTTGTTGAAGTACTTATCTCTGTTTAATGCGTTCAATATCAGCTATGTCCCTTGAGCACCATGTTATCAAATTAAATTATAGCGCTACTGATTAGTTTCAACCGAACTTTTGGACTGACACACCTGTTGCTTTCAGGTGCTTCCTGTTTTTCATTATCATGCACTGTGTTGTTAAATCTTACCAAAACAGCTGTTGGTTTGGCATTATCAGCATCAACAATTTTTTACGGAACTCTGTCGCACTTTTTTATTAGTTTGTTGCTGGCATTCCTAATTGTCAGAGTGTCTTTCAATAAATTTACGATCACAGATGACTTGGTTATCCATCGCAACGCGCATCTGAGAGTGTGAATTTCCTTTGGTTATTTGCTGTTGGATTATTATTGCTGTTATTACTCATTTATTTCTTCGAATCAATATTATTCTATGAGATACAAAATATTAAATTAAGGTAAGTCAACTCTGATGACGGCTATTCAGTAAGAATTGCAGTTGCAGTTCTGTAGATAATAATTATAATGAAACTGAAACCAATGGAACGATTTCAACAAACTATACATAGTCACAAACGATCAGTTTGAGAACTACAGGTACTCAAATATCCTCTGTTCCACGACGTCTGAAACGAGCGGTTGCCAAATTATTTAGGTATAGGGTCACCCTGTATTTTTCTCATTTACGGGTATTTGTGAATAGCCAGGTTATGTTGCGAAAGTGGAAGTATTCCATGATAACAATGTTATTTTTTTTTGTATGGGATAAGCTAGATAGACATTCGGTAAGAAGAAGGTCATCTTCGAAGTATTGCGAGTGCGCAATATGCCAAAGATATTTTCCAGTTTACGAAGGGGTTGCCAGAAATTGGGAGTTCCGAAAACTATTTCTGGACAACCTATAGATATGAATGTGTTATATCGTGTTTCCTTAAACCTTTTTTCCCGTCAAGAGACTTTCTCAAATTTGATGATATTTGAAGTTGAACTCGTGCTTTTTCATTCATCATTATTACACTGATTTTTCGTGTAATGCCATTTTCTAGCAAATTTAGCAAAATATTCGTTGAATATATGAATCTATATTCAGATATATGTTGTATAAATATCGTTACAGAAAATATATAGTGATGGTAGTAATGATAACAATCGTACTTTTCATTCATTAAAAATATAATAATAATTTAAAAAACTGAGTATGAATAAAGTATTGCCGGTTCCAGGGAAGTGAATGCATACAGTTTCAAAATTTAGATTATATGTACACAGCTACCCACCAAAAATATTCTTTGAAAGTGATATGATTCTGAACTCGAATAGAATCATTGAAACGAAGTTTCAGCTTGAATAATAGTCAAAGTAGTCAAATTGGACTTGATTGCATGAATTCCAATCATTCTTATGAAATTTCACTTTCATTTATTTGTTCAACAACTACAAAAATTCTTGGGACCTCACAAATTATTCAAAACTTGATAGATTGATGAGTCAAATGCACTGGAAAATTAGAGCTCACAGTGAAGTAGTTGTGTTTGCCAATCAAAAAGTTGAGATGTAATCTGTCAAAATACATTTTTCTGATGGTTTCGATGATAAAAAGATGTGGATAGTGAGAATGTGTTCTTCATGTAAGTCAGGGGTTCTTACCAGGAAAATTCCAGGGTATGATTTAAAACATTATTAAATGAAATGGAATTCTGTTATTCTAAATAGCAACTTTCGAAAATCTTGAACTCGAAGAGAACTTTCTATAAATTTTTCTGGGGTAATATAACAAGACCTCGTTTATCAGCGAATAAATTCTTCAATTCCAACGGAAACGATTTTGTTTGAAAATTTATCGAGTTGAATTCGGAGATTTATGTTTTGAATAAAACCCGAGAGCTTCAAAGCTCGAGGGTTTTATTCTTTGAATTTTCTAAAACAAATTTTTTTGGGTTGAAATTCAAAAAATTTCTTGATTTGATAAACGACTGTCGGGTTATATTTGATCAGATTATTTTCCAAATATGTCAATCAACCAATAACATTTATTCCACAACTTACATAATTATTTTCATTGAATTAATGAACATAATTATTTATGGCTATATGTCACACGTCTTGTGAAATGTGTTGCATTCATTCAGGCAACTGTCAAGAAGGACCATGCAGTTTATTCGCAAAAGAAACGAAGCAGGTTTATCAGCGAATAAATTTTGACAGATGAGGGAAATATTCACATATAAATAACTTTTTGAACGAACAACCACTGTTGAGTTTTCAGGTGATTCTTCAAACAATCGAACTTGTGATGTAGTTGAACTGGTAGACTAAACATTTATAATATTCTTCCTTTTTCATTTACTATATTTTTATGTAATATGGACTACAAGTTATTGACAAATATTTCAAATTTCTCCAAAAAATATTTAACAATTAGAAGGGGATAGAAAATATACTCATATTTCATATGGACTTATTCATTATCGTAACCGAAATCACTACTAACAAAATTACTGGAGCGTCATTACCAAGTGAGACCGCCTTGCTTTGGTTTGGAAAGTCATCAGGATTGCTTCGGTTCATCGCATTATTTACGATACAAGTAGAAATATTTTCGAACACTCTGATATATTTTGTATGAGCTTCTTCAACATTGAATTCGTAACAGTCATCGTATACTTCTTCCATACTTTCTATGGAATTCACCAAAATTGACCAATCATCGCCAACTTCGGCTGGAATTTTATGAAGAGCTCTGCCGACGTTAAGTGCAACCTGAAAGAGAAAGAAAAAAATGTTCACAAAGAAGAGAAATTTCGTGGAATATTAAACTAATTGCGGTTCATTCGAATGATTGCCCATCTACGTATTTCTAATATACCGGGTGTCCGTGAAAGGTGGCTTGTCCCTATAATTTTTTGGTTTTGAAGATATTGTAATGAAATTAGGAGAATTTATATGAGACATTAAACTGTATTTTTATAAAATTTCAACTTCCAGTCTCACCGGAAGTTATATAAACTTTCGATTTTTGAATGAGGGATATTTCCTCTTTTTTTGTCCCCATATGACATTCTGAATACAACCATGTATCACTCGTCACTTTTAGTAATCGACATTTTTTTTATTTTATAATTATATTTTCAATTCAGAGGTTTATGGATACTTCAAATTATAAATTTTAGTCTTGAAGTATTGGGAAAAACACAACTTCGGTTTTCGGTTAAAATGCATCTGCTGTGTGAAATTTAAATTTTAAACTTGTACTACTATTTTTTTTTAACTGGCAACATAGTGGATCGTCGTATTAGGAAAGAAGAGCATTTCATTACGATTTATTTGATACCTATTATTGCCGTTAGAAGCAAAACGGCGGCAACTACAATTTTTTGTGATTTTCAGTTTCAATTGTCGGTAAGTGGACTGTTTTTAACTTATACGCGTGGTTTAAAAGCGGTAGAAGCTGTCAATATAGATGGAAAAGGTAAATAAAATTTGCTGTAAGTTCGCAGCCTCATCATTTCAGGAAGTTGAAAGGCGGCAAGTCGTAAATATTTAGCTAGAAAGCGGTAACTACAGAAAATGTAGCACACACCGCCTTTTTATTACAAGTTCTCCGATTGATATATATTAGCACTAACTGTTTCCTTGTCGGTGTCACAAATCATTTTTTATTTTTTAAGTTAGAATAATATAGTGTCAGTTAAGGTAATGAATGAGTGCTGTGTGAAATTTTTAATAAATTAAAATAGTGCAAAGAATCTTCTATAAATAGTGCAATTTGCTGAAATAATACTTCACTATCATGTCTACAAGTAGAGGTCATCTTCTAGTGGCCTGGCTAGAAATGAAAGCATAATGTCAAACATTGTAAAGTGTAAATCAGCAAAAATAAATGAAAATGGTGATTCTACGTTTTCTTCCCCGGACAAATCTTGAGAGTACGCGAAAGGAGCTGCGGGAATTTTTTTTGCGTTTTCCACCCCTCACAACCATGGGGTCAACCAAATAAATTACTGTCTAAGTGTCTTTGTGGTAGTAGAACATGTCAGGGTAATTTCAATCCTGTCACTTTTTTAGTGCTCGTGGAAAAAATTGTTGAAGAAATTTTATGTACCCCTTCAAGGGGCTGTATCTTAACAGGGGATGCTCCAATGAAGTTTTTTTATATGAAAGATCCTATCTTTTTTTCGATGAGGAATCACCCCCTTGAATGTTTTACACTTATTTTGTTACACCCTGTATATTATATATATATCATAAATTTTACACATTTCAACCAAAAACCTCAAAATTGTATTAATAATTTGAAGGTATCCATAGCCCTCTAGATCAAAAATATATTAATAAAAATTGTTGTATTCAGAATATCACAACGTGTTATTTTGCTGCGACGTCTAGCGTTCGCGAGTTGCCGTGACATCTGGCAATGACGACCAGCCGATACGTCCGTATAATTTCGTTAAAACGTCTGCGTCTAAAAATTAGCAGTTGTGAGAAAAGTTCTAATGTGAGAAGAAGTGCCTTCAAAATGAATTCAGGAACATCAGCTGCTATGGTGTTGTTAGAGGAATTCTTCTGTCCGGTAAAGGATACAATCAGATTATTCTTCCCAACTTCCACATATATCTTGGAGAATGGTTATCGTCTGATATGAAAACATCATCAACGTCAATGGTACTTTGATCTTTCGTCCATTCAATTCTTTTTGTAAGCGTAGGTACATAATCTTTTACCCATCTCTTCCCGAAATTGTCCAATACCATTTTTTTTTTT